>LPNX010680592.1:246499-321794 GCA_001517045.1 Pseudotsuga menziesii
GGTGCGGACATCGTGATCATCTCTCCTTCAAATAAAGTCTACAACTTTGCATTCAAGTTAGAGTTTGAAGCATCAAACAATGTAGCTGAGTATGAGGCATTGCTCCTAGGGTTAGAAACCGCTAAAGATATGGGGATAAAGATGTTGAACATAAAAGGTGATTCAAATTTAGTTGTCCTCCAGATTAAGAATCAGTATCAGTTCAAAAATGACAGACTAAGAAAGTATAGGAATGCCACATGGGACACTATGGAATGGTTTGATGCACTTACCATTCAAAAGGTCCATAGGGAAATGAATGGGTTAGCAGATAAATTAGCAGTAGCAGCATCCACCCTCCAGCCATCGGATGAAATGATTAATGGGAATGGAAAGATAGAAATAAATTTCAGACGTTCAATTCCAGATAATATAGACCACTGGCAAGTGTTCAAAGATGATGAGCAACTCTTGAGATTCATCCACAATCTACAAGAGTTTGAGGGTTGCAAGATCAGTTTCAGCAGGAAGGTAAAGAGTATCAGGAGTGCGAGGATAATGAAAGGAATCACATCCCGAGTAGCCTTATAGCTTTCGAGAATCTTTTCGATCGTCAGGATCATCATAAAAAACAAAAAGAAGAAATAAAAACTGGGAATTATATGGAAATAAACATAGGAACTGACAAGGATCCCAAGTTAATAAAAATTGGAAAAGGTACTTCGGAAAAGGAAAGGAACAACTTGATCAACCTAATCAAAGAGTATAGAGATGTGTTGGCCTTTAGTTATGATGAGCTGAAAGCCTATAGGGAGGATGTGTTTCAACACACTATTCCCCTCACAGAAGAAGCTAAGGAGGCCAAACCTTTCCGACAAAAACTTACGCGAATAAATCCTAAGTTGGCCCCCATTGTGCAGAAGGAACTTCAGAAGATGCTAGCAGCAGGGATCATAGCACCTACAAGGCATTCATCTTGGTGCTCCAACTTAGTTGTTGTTAGAAAGAAGAATGGGTCAATTAGAATATGCATAGATTTTAGAAATCTGAATACATCATGCCTCAAAGATAATTACCCATTACCCGACATGGAAACTTTGCTTCAAAGAGTAACAGGATCAGGAATGATGTCCATGTTGGATGGATTTTCCGGTTATAACCAGGTGTTGGTAAATAAAGAAGATCAACATAAGACTACATTCACCACACCTTGGGGTACCTATAAATTTCTAAGAATGCCTTTTGGCTTATTGAATGCCGGTGCCACCTTCCAAAGAGCCATGGATTTTGCCTTCAAGGAACTTATAGGCAAAATAATTGAAATATATCAGGATGACTTAACTGTTTTTTCAAAAGAAAGATCTAACCACATAAGTCATCTTAGGCAGGTTTTTATAAGATGTCGGAAATATGGTATTTCCTTGAATCCCGCCAAGTCAATCTTTGGAGTTGATGAAGGCAAGTTGTTGGGGCACATCATTTCTAAAGATGGTGTCAAGGTTGATCCTGAGAGAGTTGAAGCTATTAAGAAAGTCCCCTTGCCTCACAATCTAAAAGCTCTCCAGTCCTTTAATGGTCAAATCAATTTCATAAGAAGATTCATCCCAAACTTAGCAGAATTAATGAAACCTCTACAAAAGCTATTAAAGAAAGATGCTAAGTTTGAGTGGACAGATGAAGGGAAAAATGCATTCAAGTCCATCAAAAATGCCATATCCATGTCCCCGGTCTTGACTAGTCTAGATTATTCCAAAGAATTCCAAATATTTTCCTTTGCCTCAGAAGACACCATTGCCGGTGTTTTACTTCAAAAGAATAAGGAGGGACAAGAGCAACCCATAGCCTTTATGAGTAGAGCCTTACAAAATTCAGAATTGAAGTATACCACGATGCAAAAACAGGCCTATGCTCTTGTCAAGTCCCTTAAACATTTCAGAACTTATATAGGTTACTCCAAAATCATTGGATATGTACCCCATGCAGCTGTCAAGGATATCATGTCTCAGCAGGACTGTCTAGGAGTCGGGGGTAAGTGCGTTTCAAAAATTCAGGAATATGATTTGGAGATAAGACCTTCTAAATTAATTAAGGGACAGGGTCTTGCAAAGATGTTGACCCAAGGAAATGAGAAGGCTTTAGGAATAATCTGCCAAAGCAGCAATTCAGAGTGAAGTGTATCAGATGAGTTTCAGAGATTAGAGCAGCACCCCTGGTACACCGACATCATATTTTTCCTCCGCAACCTTACATGCCCCGATCACTCACTGGGTCATAAAAGAAGGGCATTAAGGCTAAAGGCAACTAAGTATTGTTTGACCAAAGATGGTTTGGGTTGGAGAAACCCAGATGGTTTGATACTTAGATGTGTCAATGAACCTGAGTCCAAGAAACTCATGGTTGAGTTCCATTCAGGATTTTGTGGTGGACACTTTGCAGCTAAAACAACCGCCCACAAAATCCTTAGAGCAGGCTACTATTGGCCAAACCTATTTTCAGATGTGCACAAGGCTGTCAGAGTTTGTCCCCAGTGTCAGTTATTCATCGGAAAACAACAAATGAAAGCCTTGCCTCTAAATCCAATAGTAGTCCAAGCCCCTTTTCAGCAATGGGGGCTTGACTTCATCGGTAAGTTCAAGGATAACTCGAGCAATGGTTACTCTTGGATTCTTACTGCCACGGATTATTTTACCAAGTGGGTAGAGGTGATACCCACCAAAAAGGCAACCGATGCCATAGTCATGGATTTCCTAGAAGACAAAATCATCACAAGATTCGGTGTGCCAGCTAGAATAATCATGAATAATGGCCCATGCTTTGTTTCTTCTGAGATGTCATCTTTCTATTTCAAGTACAGCATTATCCTATATCACTCATCTAATTACTATCCCCAAGGAAATGGTCTAGCAGAATCAAGTAACAAGAACTTAATGACCATAATCAAAAAAATTGTGGGTGACAATAAGAAGGCTTGGGATAGAAAAATAAAATTGGCATTATGGGCCGACAGGATCACTAAGAAAAGTTCAACAGGGAGGAGCCCTTTCGAACTAGTCTATGGCCTTGATGTTACCTTACCAGTCCATCTAAAGCTTCCAGTTTATCAGCTCCTCCAGACATTCAGCTCGGATCAAGAGGCCATCCAGAATAGAATAAACCAGTTGATCGAGCTAGATGAGAGCAGAAGAGACTCTCTTGACCATAGTATCAAAAATTCAGATAAGGTCAAAAGAGCCTTTGATAAGTCTACCTGGCCAGGTTCCTTCCAAGTAGGTGACACGGTTCTACGTTGGGACAAACAACGGGAAAAACCTGGGAAACATGGAAAGCTCGACAGCCTGTGGTTGGGACCGTACATCATCGATGAAATAGTAGAAATGAACTCCTTCTACCTAAATGACTTGGAAGGAGAAAGATTGAGCTTACCAGTGAATGGTTTCCTCCTCAAGTTGTTTTTCGCCGAGATAGTTTGATGCCTTTAATGGCATCGGTGGTTTCAGGGCCAATTTCTAAACCTTTCCCTGCATATATTTCTAAATTGTTGTATCATAGATATTGTTGTATTATAGTTATTTTGTCCCATGTTGAAAATTTTCCTTTGTATATTAATTTTTGTAAAATATTCCGTTTTGCACATTATAGATTAATTATGTACATTAGTTTGTTTTTATAGCTAATTTTTTCTTATATATACATGTTACTGACAAACTCTAATTGCCTTGCAGGACCCAGAGATTCCAGAGTTCTCACATCCTCTCCTTTGAACAGAAGATCAGTCAGAGAATGTGTCCCAGATGGAGCCAAAATGTTACCACCTAAGTTGTACTTAGTGCTTTTTTATCACGTGAGCCTGGTGAACCGGACAGGGTTGACTTGTTCGGACTTCAAAAACACCTTTGGAAGTACTTATGGGAAGTGCTTGATGTATCATATCACATGTCCATACCCCATGGGGGAATTGTAATAAATGTTCTAGCATGATAGTGTCTGTAAAAGACTCGGTCTCTTAGACTTCATTTGTCAATCCGATCAGCCCAGGGTATTTTTTCCCTTGGTTATTATTGGTTGTTGAATAAACGACTGATAATTTCTGAGTTTTTCACTCCATACCTCCAAAGTTGGGGTGGTCGGCTTGGCATTTGAGCCTATTGAGGTTATTAGAGTCTATGTGTCAATGTATAAACATGCTAAACATCTTTTTTGAGTCATATGAACATGTCTAAGTCCCCCTAGGTGTTTTTCAATTTTTCAATTTTTTAATTTTTTCAGTGTTTTTTTTATTAAATTAAATTTTTCCAAAACTTAGGCTATTTTTAATAGTTTAATTGGAAAAATTGATTTTGTAATAAAAGTGGGCCAAATAATCGGTTTCAGTCGTGTAGGTGCTCATTTTCAAGCTAAGAGCACCATGTAAACCCATGGACCCACTTTTTCCTAAGTTTTGAGTGATCTTCCATCACTCAGGTCAGAAAGCCCCAAAAATCAATTATTGATTATTTTAATTAATAAATTGATGAATAATGGAGCAAATCCAAAATCAATAAATCAGTGGATTCTCAACCGATTTGATTGAAATCAATCAGATCTGGAGCAGATTGACTGGATCTGACAAATCCTTGACTGAAGGAGGGGATCAAATCAGATCCAGAGCTGATCTACAGTGGTCTTCATGGGGAATTGCGCCCTCCCTCTCACCTCCACACGTGTGGACTCTCTTGGATGCTCTGTGGGCCAATGTGGCGGTGTATGGGTTGATGTGTCAGCTCAATCAAGCCCCCGGTTGACAAGTAGGCTCAGTAAAGCTTCAGTTATGCATTGATGAACTCTCCATCAGTTGATTTCACTTGATTCCATGAGGAATTGCGCCCCCCCTGGGCTAGATGGCTTGTAATTTGTATATATCCAGGCACAGCCTCCTCTTCCAAGCTAGTTAGAACTGGGATTGAGGTGCTGCTGCTATTGTAACTCTGTAATTCTTCATTTGAAATAAAGAAAAGCTTTGGAGGCAATACGGTGTGGTGCCATTACATGTGTGGATGATTATTGCCATTGTTTTACTAAGGTAACCTGTATCTGTGGTCATTTTTTGCTAATTTCTTGCAGATCTGTGGTTAAGATTGGTAATTAGCTTATTACAATCTTGATAGGAAAGGTGTTGTTCAATAAGTTTGTTGACTGTCACTCTCCTTGGATGCATGTTTAGAGATCTAGATTTAGCATGTCCTATAAGCTTATATGCATGTTATCTTGAATCTCTTTGTATGTACTAATCGGATCTCACAAGTTTCTTGGCAAGTTCTTTCATTTCAGCTGAGTTGCAGGTTCATACTTTGGAGAGGATGCTGATCTAGTTTGCTTCTTCATTCTCCTCAAAACATTTCAAAGGCATAGTCCCTCGACATTCCACCTGAAAGCTCTACTGCGGATCTTCAAGGAAACCAGCACTTTTCTCCTCTTCTTCCTCCCTCAAAATCAACACTTTACCCGATTACTTGGTTCAGTTCATAGCTGTGATTTCATTTGCATCTGTTTCATCAAAGTAAAATATACATAGATCTAATATTTCATAGCTCATATCCTAGATCTTGCACTTAAAAAAGTTTCATAAGCATCCTAGATCTAGCTGTAGGGAAATCGTCTTTTTTTTGCATGAATTTTAAAGAAAACTTGTAGATCACATGCATTAGATTTCTTTTCGCTGTTATAAAATTTAATATTCTGCAATATCAGTGCACTTTCATTGGCTGCACAAACAGCAAGCCAAGATCCCAAGGAAAGCTTGGTTCATTTTTGTTTGTTTTAGCTAGTCTTAACTTCATTTTTTCTGAGATAAGGTAGGCTGATCCAAAGGTACTCTTAAAGTGCTTTTGGGCATTTGTTATCCTAAACATGCTCGCTGTCTTTTCGCAGGTCTGACAGAAAAGAGAGGAAGCTGCTGTCCGAAGTGGCTTTTGGAGCATTCAAATCCCCCAAGGGTCTCCCTTTTCACCAAAAAACTCAAAAATTTTCCAAAGTTGTAAAATCTTGGTTTCAGCCTCTATAAGGACCAAGAAGTTTCTGATTTATCAGTCCTCTGATACTATAACCATTAATAAATAAAATTATCTTTGGAATAGGCTCTTTCGAGCCCATTCCCCATCCCCCCTGGGGGGATTTGCGTCGGTGCCCTTTTCGTCGCTTTCTGCTTATTTCTTGTTTACTAGCATTGATCTAATTTGCAGGGTAGTATACTTGATTTTGTTATTAATTCCATACTCCATATCTTACATTTGAAAGTAATCATAATACTTACCCCACGATTTCCCGATTGACCCGAAAGGGGAAAGAGATTCGTGGTAGGATTAATTAAGAAACTAGAATTGTGTATCTGTTTGCTTTTTTCTATCATTTGTTTATCAGCAACTTTAAAATTAACCCATCCTCGATTCCCCGATTGAGATCCACTTGGATCGAAAGAGGTTCTTGGAGGCTTTTCTTTTAAACAAGAACATCCAGTTTAAAACTTACTAAAATTGACAAGACTCCAGTGTGTATGCTCTGCACTTGCCTGCGGTTCATCCGATTAGTCAAGCTGTATCAAAAGCACTTGGGTGACTAGTATAATTAGGACTCACTCTCCCCAACTGACAAACCATCAAGTGAAAATCCAACACCTAAATCAAACCTCTACGTTGGCAAAATACCCAAAGGAAGCGGGAACTTACTGAAAAGTGACCTCGAGGCGCCGATCTCTGTCACACCGTAACGGGTGCGTTACGAACAATAGCCCCAGAGACTCCATTTCAGCCCACATATTCCTTGCAGGTAGCCGTAAAGGTTTAGTTTTGGACATACTCCAAGTACTCTCGGGTATATCTGGAGTCCCCCTTTGCCTAATTTAATCAACTCATACTTCACATTTAACTTAAAACATACCAAGATGCAATCGCAAAACATTCATTCCAAGCACATGCAAGCACATCGATCTTATTCATTTGACTCCATTTTAAGGCACTGGTCATTTTTGCTTCATATATACATTGTATATCAGCTTTGTGCTTTCGTGTGTATATTTTCGTATCTCGTCATCTTTAATTGTCTATAGTTAAAATATTCAAACTCCTAAGTAACTGATTCAGTTTAACATCATCACACTAAGAAATCATCCTTAGTAACTTAATAGGGTCTACCCCCCTTGGCTCCGTTAGGAGTTGAGCCTAAACGGAGGAGTCAAGAACAAGGTGACAGCCTTGACTCGAGACTTGCCCCCAAGGACACACCGAGTGGCTTGAAGATTTCTGCCACGTGACCCAGGTGTGTGAAAGGCGGCAACAGTTCTCACAATTCACAAATGACAATTTCACAAATGATCAAAAGCTTCTTCTCATGGTCGATCCCTGTATTTTAGAAACATTATTAGTCTTCTAAGGTTCAAAATCCATCCATAAACCAATTCCAAGTCAAATTGGTGTGGCTACTCATGCTATGCCATGTGGCCTCTCTCTTCAGCTTCGCTCTTCTCCGAAATTTGAGTAGGAGCCTCTTGGCCTTCTCCAACTCCCAAATTCGACCTCTAAGATGCTCTATTCAGTCCTAACATGTCATTATGTCAATATGTCAGCCTTCATATCTGACTTGTGTCATAACTGTCATAGAATCTCCATCATTGGTGTCATAGATGTCATAAATGTAAGGGGAATCTAGCCAAGTGTCCATGAAACTCCCATTTGGCTCTTCCTCTCCCATGTAAGTTACAATTCATCCCAAATTCGATCTATGAAGTATATGGACAAGTATATTAACCTTATAATCCATCCCAAAACATTAGGCTTCACATAGATTCGAAAGTACAAGAGGAGGATGCCATTTAACATAGGAATTCTAGCTTGAGTGGGCCCCATAGTCTCCATTCTCCATAGCCATTTCATTTTTCTCTTGTATTTATTTAATAACCTACATTATTAAATATTTATCCTCTTCTAATGTTTAAACATCATTTATTATCCCCCTTATTCCAAATCTCAAAGCTTCCACCCCCAAGCTAGGAAACTAGTGATTTTCCACCTTGGCAATTATTTGACTTTTAGCATCACTTTAACAACTTTCATGAACATGGAAATGTGATTTGGCCATTGTGACTCAATGCAAAATTTGGGACATTACATCCCCGGGGTGGGGTTTTTCCAAGGTCACATTGACAAAAATCTAATGTTTCATGAGATTATCAGTCTGCCGTTTTTATGTGTATTTCCGCTGCTACAGACTTAGTTTTTTCAGTGTTTCAGCTTCGAGGTTGTTGGGTTTTATGCATGTGAAGTATTTTTTACTTAATGACAGTAAAGTCTGAAATCTGGGATTAACCAAGTGTTTGACAAAAGTCTGATTTTTTGTCAATATTTTTACATGGTATCAAAGCTGAGGCTCTGAGTTTACAGTTGATTGTGGGGACAGTAGTAGTGTTGAGTTGTTGGGCAAAGGTTATTGTTTTTTTTTTAAACTTGTGTGTTGGAAAAACCTTATTTGGATGTGACTTGCAGGTGGTGGGGAAGAGTGAAGATATTGTTCTTTTCTTGGTCTAACTTTCTTTCTTTGATAGCAAAGATGGCTACATGCATTAGATATGAGGATCGGTTGGATGGTATGTCCAACTACTTGCAGTGGAAAGTCACGATGACTGTTGTTCTCAAAGAAAACCGACTATGGACCATAGTTAGCACCATGGTAACTCCTCTTGCATTTGACCCTATTGCTTTGGATATTCATGAGGTAAAAGAGGCCAAAGCCCAAAAATTGATTTTGGATGGTATTAGGGACCACCTTATTCCACACGTAGCTGAAAAGAAGACTGCTTATGAAATGTGGAATACATTGAAAGGCGTGAATGAGGCTAAAAATGAGAACCCAAGTGAAAGATGAGCTTGCTGCAATTGGAGAAGTCATCTTTGATTCTGAGTTAGTGCGGATAGCCTTGAAAGGCTTCACAAAGGAATGGGAAGTATTTGTGAAGTGTGTGGTTGCTCAAGAAAACCTTCCAAATTGGAGCAGATTATGGGATGACTTCACTCAAGAAGAGATTCGGGAAGGATCTCAAAGCAATGGACAGAAGGAGGGTGCTAATGAAGAGAATGTTTCAATTTCTGCTAAGAGCAAGAAGAAGTCCAAGAAGGAATTAAGCAAAGTTCAATGTTTTGCTTGCAACCAGTATGGACACTATGCTTCTCAGTGTTCTGAGAAGAAGAAGAAGAAGAAGGAAGACGATACAATTGTTGCAGCTACAGCAGAGGAAGCGGACTTTGCAAGAAGATTCGAGAAGGAATTCTCGTTGTTCTCCCTTATTTCTAGTGCCAACAGTAATGGAGTAGTTCAGAATGGTACTTGGTATATTGACAGTGGAGCCTCACGTCATATGACTGGAATATGACATATATTCCGTATCATTGTTGAGACTGGTCCTAATCAGTTCGTTCAGTCAAAAGGGGAACATACATGTGCTGTGCGAGGAGTTGGAAAAGTCAGATTCCAACTTAGTCACAGACGATACCTTGATCAGGATGGGGTCCTCTTTGTTCCAAGGATGAGGGTAAACTTGCTCTCAATCTCAGCCCTGGAAGATGCAGGATATTCGACATTGTTCCGGAGGGGGCATGTGTACATTTTTCCAGATAGAGATGATCTGGGACATGTTTATATATTCTCGGAGAGAGCGGGACTAATTGATCCACAGTTGATTGGTGATCGATTCGATGAGCTGTACAAGTTCAGTGCACAGCCCACGGTTGATGATTCGGACGAGGAGCAGGAGGCTCCTGAGACTGCAGTGGCGCCAAGGGTACAGTCTCGAGTTCCGATGGAAGAGAGGGAGTATCTTCTGAGTATTGGCAGGAGGCTCAGCCAGCATGAGCGAACCAATGCTCAAGAGTGGGGATTTGATTCTCCTAGGAACTCAGGGTTCAAGGTGGCTGCCAGAAGGTTGTCTTCAGATTCGAGTTCAGTTCAGGTTGTAGCATTGGTTGCAGGTTCAGAGGGAGCTCCTACAGCAAACAGTGTGATGGATTTGAGGACAGGACTTGTTGATGATGGCAGTGAGTACCTCCCTCGCTAAGAGGGAGTGTGAGTTTTAGCTCTGGAGGCACTCCGCATGTTTTGGTCTTGTATGCAGAAGTGACCATGCACTAGCTAGGCTACTTTACTTTGTAATGTTGTTTTATAAAGTTTAAAGTGACTCTTATGTAAATGAGACTTTTTATAAAGTATTCCCTTGTTTTAATTTTATAAAGTGACTTTATAGTAAAGTGCACTTAGTTCATAAAATAAATGTGACTTTATTAAAATTAAATGTAACCACTTTTGTGGGGAAAGTTTCTCAACCCTTGATCTTGAAAAGGCAAGATTTAATCTTGGCCTTTGGATTTAGAGATTGGGAAGGTGAAAAGTCACTCTCAAGTTATAAGAGAGAGCCTAGGGTAGTGTGCAAGACAAGTTGAAGGAAACCATTTCCAAGAGTGAGCATTTGGCTGAGTTATTTGTAGACAGAGAGGAAGCTGCAATTTTTCTCAAGTGGGCACGAATCCCAAGGAGAATTTTTTTTTCTCAAGAGGGCACGAATCCCAAGGAGCTGGGTAGTTTTCAAGGCATTTACTTTCAGCTGAGTTGTACTGTTACATACAGTCCGTACGGTACAGCAGTGGCACATTTTTCGAGGAAAAAATTTTGGGCACGATTTTTAGAAGCGAAAAAAAAATCAAGCTCAGAAATCTATACAGTCAGTACCATTCCGTACATTTTGTTGGTGACACGAAAATCGAGGTGGGCACGAAATTCGAGGTGGACACAAAAATCGAGAAATCTGGTACAGTCATTAATGCTGAAATAAATGTTGTTGTAAATTATTTCTCTGCTTGATAAATGCTGCAATAAAATTCTCTTGGACTGGTTTTTCCAGGGTCACATTGACCAAAAATCTACTATTTTATGAGATTATCAGTCTGTTGTTTTTATGTGTATTTCCGCTGCTAAAGACTTAGTTTTTTCAGTGTTTTAGCTTCAAGGTTGTTGGGTTTTATGCATGTGAAGTATTTTTTACTTAATGACAGTAAAGTCTGAAATCTGGGTTTAACTAAGTGTTTGACAAAAGTCTGATTTTTTGTCAATATTTCTACATATACAACTTTCAATTAAAATATAAATTATACAATTTAAATATAATTAAACAAATACTCCTTAAAGTTAAATGCTTAAACTAAAATAATTAATCCTAACTAAAACTCAATAAAGATTTATACTAATCCCTAAAAAGTATTAAATTCTAAACTTTAATAATAAACAACCCTCTATTAATATAAACCCTAAAATCTTGTATATTATACATTTTAAATAAAATTAAAACTAAATTTATAATGCTTAAACTAAAATAATTAATAAATCTTTAAAATCCTTAATAATAATACTTATACTTAATTAAATATTACATTTAAACCAATAATTAATTAAACTTACCCACCTTAAACTTAATAAAAGTGACCTATTGAATTATTAAGATAATTTCTTACCTCACATCTATTAATTAATGTGAAACTCACGTCAAGTAGACAAGGCGAACACCTTCAATGTATCTCCTGATGATGGGCTGAACAAGTCTGCCCGAAACATCGAGAATTTTTAAAAAAAAATTACCACAGGGTTGCACAAATTTAAACAATTAAATATATCGTTTAGCCCTAGTTTGAATTTAAAGGAAACTTTACATTGTATCAAAGCTCAGTTGAGCTAAATCTGAGAAATTGCAGCAGTATTGATAGATCAGGGGAAGATCTATTGAAGACACAAACCTAGAGTTCAGATCTAGGGTTTGACAAGTACACTTCAGGATGGTCGTATAGTTGAGAGTTGAGGACAAACTCCAACGGGCTCAAAACTTTCCTACTTGGATAGAAAGGATCACAAGGATCCTAGATGTTAGTGATGCAGAGGAGCACATTGACTCCACGAAAGTTGCGCCCATAGATCTAGCAGAGTTGGTAACTTGGAAGAAGTTAGACTCTAGAGCTATGTTGATCATCTACGATGAGGAGAAGGACCACATAGTCCCTCACCTTTCTGGAAAGAAGATCGCATTGGAAATGTGGAAGGCTTTGGAAGGACTTTACTAGAGCAAGAACAAAAATCAGAAGATGGTGCTACAAAAGAGGATGTGTAGTAGCTCGGTGGGCTAGCTCAAGTGGTTGAGTGTTGTAAGTTGTGAGCAACAGGTCTCGAGGTCAAATCCCTGGGTGGCTATACATCCCTATATAAGGGCCTCACTTGATATCTCCATCGGGTTAGATTTGTAATCAAAGTGAATGGGTGAGGCCCCTTCGGGTGGGCCCCATATGCATTCTTCCTTGGAAAAAAAGAGAGGATGCACAGTACCAGGATGGCCAAAGGTGAAGGGGTGGTGCCTTATGAGCTTAGAGTTGTTCGCTCCAAGACTGAGGACGAGGAGCTAGTTCAGATAGCCCTCAAAGGATTTTCTAAGCCATGGGACACCTTTGTCAAAAGTGTGGTGGCTAGGGAGAAGCTCCTTGATTGGAAAAGGTTGTTAGATGATTTTATGCGAGAGGAGACCCGCATGGGTCAAGGTTCAGGTTCATCCAGCAATACCCCACAGATTGTGGATGAACAGGCTCTAGCCCTATTAGGGAAGAGCAAGGGTAAGGAAAAGAAAAAGAAGGGTAGTAAGAAGAACCTTGGCATGTCCAAGGTCAAGTGTTTTATCTGCCACAAGCAAGGACACTTTGCCTCCCGATGCCCAGACAGGAAGAAGAAGAACAATACCCAGATAGAAGGATTTGCAGAGGTGGATGAGTTCAACAAAAACTTCTATGAGGATTTTTGTTTGATAGCTTGCATATAAAGCAACACAAGTAGCAGCGTTTGGTACGTAGACAGTGGAGCATCTTGTCACATGACAAGACAGAAGAGGTTCTTCACAAGCTTGCAGGAGGGTGGATTAAATCTCCACATTCAGCTGGGTGATGATGCACAGTATCGCAGGGAATTGGCACTGTTTCATTTTAGAGGGAGTCTGACAAACCCCTAAGTCTAAGGGGATCTTGGACTTAGTGCATTCGGATGTTTGCAGACCTGTGAGTGTCCAATCTTTCAGTGGCTACAATTCTTGCATCACTTTCATTGACGACTATTCCAGGAAGACCTGGATCTAATTCCTGAAGGCCAAGTCAGAGGTCTTTGAGAGTTTTTAGGAGTTCAATAATCTCGTAGAAAACCAGACAGGGAGGAAGTTCTGAGTATTGAGGATGGACAACGGGGGTGAGTACACCTCCAATGAGTTCTTGGAGTATTGCTCATCGGAGGAGATCAAGAAGGAGCACACAGTACCTCATACTCTGCAACAAAATGGAGTGGGAAAAACGTGTATGTAGGTTGCAGAGAGTTCTTTATGGGCTCAAGCAGGCACCTCGAGCATGATACTGGAGGATAGACATCTATCTACAGGAGATGGGATTCCAGCGGAGTGAGGCGTACCACAACCTGTACTTCTTGTCAGGTGAGGTGCCTCTCATACCAGTACTATATGTAGATGATCTCTTTCTTACAGGAGATCAAAAGTTGATTGGCGACTGCAAATCCAACCTTGCAGTTGAGTTTGAGATGAAAGACCTTGGGTTGATGCATTACTTCCTAGGCTTGAAGGTTTGGCAAAGAGACGAGTGCTTCTTTCATTGGACAGGGGAAGTATGCATTGGAGATCTTGAAGAGGTTCAGGATGGTGGGTTGCAATCCTATGGCCATACCTCTAGTTTCCAACTAGAGGAAGATTGATGCATCGGGGTCAAACGGATTTGATCCTACACTGTATTGCCAACTTATCAAATCACTCATGTATCTAGTCAACACACGGCCAAACATTAGCTTTGCAGTCAACTCTTTGAGCCAATTCATGGTGGACCCTCGGAGAGTACATTGGACAACTGCAAAGCACGTGCTTCGCTACATCAAAGATACAATGGAGTATGGGTTGGTTTATGAGCGCAAGGGGAGTGTACAATTAGCAGGCTTCACAGATGTTGACTGGGTAGGATGTGTAGAGGACCGAAAGAGCACTTCAAGTTGTTGCTTCAACATTGGATCAAGGGTTGTCTCTCAGTTCAACAGGAAGTAGAAGTCAGTTGTGTTGAGCTCGGTAGAGGCTGAGTACATGGCAGTCAGTATGGCTACTTGTGAGGGAATGTGGCCGAGGAAGTTGCTTTCAAGGTTGTTCGAGTGTGAGCTAGAGGCTACAGTGGTTCACTATGACAATCACAGTAGCATCAGGCCATCTAAAAATCCAGGCTATTCGGTACCACTTCCTGAGAGATTGTATACAAAAAGGAACCATTCGGTTAGAGTACATTCAAACAAATGAGCAGGTGGCGGACATTTTCACCAAGGCACTTTGCAGACACGATTTTGTGAAGTTCAGACACAAGTTGGGGTTGCTACTGAATCCCTTCCTCGTTGATAGGGAGTATTAGAAAGTGGCAACGAGGAAGGTCTTCTAGCATTGCATGTGTCATTGCATGCTAGGAAGACATTAAACAAGAATCCAAAAGTATTTAATGTGATTTTCCTAAGTTTAGACTTAGGAAAATACACTAATTAATCTAATTTGATTTTGACTTAATGGAATCACTTTTATAAAGTGAAAAGTGGAATAATATAAGTGATGGCTAATCTAATCTTGGCCATTGATTTCATCAGAGGATCACATCCATTGATCCATAGTGAGGGTAGGGTTTTTGCTTAGCCATTGAGCTAAAAGGAGATTTGGTGGAGAGGAAACATACACAGGAGAGATACAAACAGAGAGAGAAGTCAGAAGGAGAAGTTTGCTGAGAAGACAGAGGGACACTCGCCCAGAGAATTCGCCAAGTTATCAGCCTGAGCAGCAGACCGTATAGATCACACAGAGGGAGGATCGTACACAGCTGAGGAGGGTCGTACAACAGACAGATGGATTCTATATAGCTGAAGTCAGAACCGTACGAATTACGTACAGTTGACGCACAAGGCTCGTATTGTTGACGCAGGGGTCGTACAACTACGCAAGGTGGTTGTACCTTGTTGCTAGGTTTGCTCAGTGATTTAGCAGAGGTTCCATTTCGCCAGGTTGGGTGGATTTATCTGTTGGTTGTAATTATTCCATATCTTCTTAATAAAATTTCATATCTGGCTGTTGCACCGGTTTTCACATCTTGGGTTTTATCTGAGGGTTTTCATACCCAAAACACTATGCCTATATTTATGTGATGTTGATGTTTCTCAGTATTTAGATTCCGTTGCAACACTAGTAACATAAATTCATGTGTGGTTTTCAGTAACAATTAAATATACTTTTTAGCCCTAGTTTGAATTTTAAAGGAAAAATTACAATCCCAAGGTGTACATATAGGCGGTCAAGAACATTGCATGAAGACAAAAGAATAACAATTCCCCGCTTAATCATAAGTACAAGTGTACCAACTAGGAAACAAAGACTAGTGCCAAAGCTGGTAACATCTCCAAGTCTTCAACATGATAACCATGGCCAAAAACCCTATGAATCTCAATGGAGATCCACCTAAAAAATCGCCAAAAGTGGATATCGACTAACAAATTTGGAAATCTCACTATGCAACAAAAAAGCAAAAAGTGTTCACTAATGTGAAAACAAAACCAATGAGAGCAAACCATGATAAGAAGTGAACTGGTTGTAAGTCCAACGCATCCCAAACCTTGAACATCCTCAACAATCCAATGTGCCAAGTGAAAGTGTAGAAGAATCAACCATCCTTTCATAGATCCAAAGGCCATCCCCATAAATTCGAAACGCTATTAAGTGAACAAATGTTTTCACTGAAAAAAATAAACGACATTAACATGAAAAATTCCATTCACACATTCTGTCAAACACTTGAATATCTAGGGTTTTTTATTAAAAATTTACTCATAAATTTAAAATAAAAACCACCACTTCAAGATCCTCTCAAACACTAAAGTATCAATCAAACACATGAGGCACAAATATTTTTGGTCAAAAGACCGGACAAAACCCCAGCTCTGGGGAAAACCCTAGAAGAAGATTTTATTTAGAAGAGTACTCAGAAATTTTCCATCAACACATCAAATAATTTCTTCAAACCTCATTAACAAAATTACACCAAATTGAAGCAACAAACAAAAACCTCGAATTTCGTTCCAAATAACAGTTGTATGGCCCCTACACGTACTTTTTTGCCTCGAAAATCATGCCACATGTGCCAGAATTCAATGTTGTTGTACGGCCTCTGTTAGACTACTATTGTATAGTCCTTCTAGCTACCTTGTAAAGTGTGGTGTTGCTCCTTGCCTTGGAAATCGTGCCACTACTCTAGGGTATCTCTTCTCTTTCTTCACTTCTCTTCTTCCCCTCTCTTCATTAATGGTGTGTTATTTGTCCTTTCTCTCTTTGTTTTATACTTTAAAATTTGTAACTACCTATCTTAACAACCTAATCTAGGGATGAGATTCGTTTACAAAATCAAGGGCCATCATTTAATGCACTCGCATTTAACAATTAATTCACTTTGATTATTAAATAATCACTTAAGTGAGACCCATTCTATAAAATACAAAACATCACTTATTTATATAACATTCACTTATTACATAAATATACAAAGGACAAAATCTAAGTCCTCCTCATCACACCCACACCAAAATTATGAGTGAGGACCTTCAGAGTTATCTTTCAACACTCCCTCTTAACGAGGAAGGTCCACGGCACCATCTCCATCTTTGACTCTTGAAACAGCTCCCTCTTGCTCTGGAATCTCTCTCGGATACATGTGCTCAACACCATACTGGAACTCTGAAGCTTGAGACTCGACCTAAGCCTCATCCACCTACTCATCAACACCATCACTGGACTAGCTAAGTTTCCTGTCAGTGCTCTGGAGAGAATCACTATCCTCATCAGATGCAACTCTCGCCTCATCCTCTGACTTTGACAGACTCCCACCTTCTTCTGGATGTACAATGTTCCCTCTCAAAACATAGAGCATGTCCCTGCAATCTTCTAACAGAATGTTAGCACCAATTGGCTCATCTCTCCGATACAGGAAAACATGGCCAAACCTCGCCATCATCCCATAACCTTCATCCTCAAAGGATGATAATGAGAGTTTACTAACTCTCATGCCAGGAACAAAAAACACTCCGTGTATCTCCAAGATCTCACCAAGGTCAAGTTGGAACCTGACTATTCCAACCCCTCATATCGTCGCCTGTGGATTGTCTATATTTGTCTAAATATAGTGTCTTGGTCCCAACTCCGAGATAATCTGAAAGATATCATAGATTCCAGTCATGTGTATGGTTGCTCCACTATCAACAACATAGACATTCTCAAAAATAGAGCTCCCTATACTGGAATCAATAGAAACAAGAGAAAACTCTTGTTCAAACTTCGCTGCATAGTCTTCTACTGCTGCAGACGCTGCCATGTCTCTCTCTGTCTTCTCTTTCTTCTTCTTAGACACTTAGAGGCACAATGTCCAATATGACCACACTGGTAACATAGGTTGATACTACATTATTAACCTGGGAAGCAACTCAAGGCGGTATTGAATTGCACCGACATTATGTGTCACTGCTTGGCACTTGATTATTTTTACAAAACATACAACCTAATTCTGCAGCACAGCTGCCATTCCTGTCAATATTTACTTCACCATTACCAATAGGCAACATGAGAAATTTTTGTGCAAGCACTACCTGCCCAACTAAAATCTCCAAAAAATGCCAAGCATAATGCTGATAGAAAAACCACGGAGACTTCAAACCAAGATCCTTGAACTTATTTCTTCATGTATTTCATAGAACCACATAAGCAGTTGAAAAAGCTCGCCAAACCACAAATTTACAGCGCACCTAAAAAATCAACAGGTTGATAAACATTAACCATCTCAGACTAGAGTAGAATTGCTAATGACCTTGCAAGATGTAGACTAGAAACGCATTTTGCCATAAGTCCTTCAACACCTAGGTTACATGATACAGAAAAATGGGTATGAGTTTCTGACAAAAGTATGTGCTAGAAGCGTTACAATATATATATATATATATATATATATATATATAGAATGTGCTATTTTATAATTTGCACATTATATTGAAACTTTTAAAGAAAGCAGTTTGAATAATTGAGCAAGAACAATTCAACAACGAACATAAGCATTGTTCCACAATCACTTACATTGGGATCCTCATCATTAGCATCACCCTCTGCCTCCTTGTCTAGCCTTGCCCCTACCTCAATTCTCCAGGGACATCAGTCAACACCATCCAATTTTGATGAAATTGCCTAATCCATGCCTTAAAATACAGAACAAAGTGCTTAACATGCCTAATCAGTGATAAGGCCATGACAAAGGAGCTCAACAATCAACACCACCAACATCGGGGTACATAGAGGGCTCGGTGCTCTTGATAAAATGTCAATCCTATATTTTTAGAAATGATAGAATCCAATTGCAATGCAATCCTGCCATCCTGAAAAGTGTTAAGTCTGCTAAATTCTGAATGGGATATGAAATTCTACTTTATCTATATGAAATCCGATGAAGTTGGAATTGTTCCCAAACATCCTAGAACAATCAATGGTAATGTTAAAAATTAAGTACAGGATGGAAAAGAAACTATAAAGGAAAATGTTGACTTTTACTTTGACAATTTAAAATTAGCAGTAATTACCAGAACTTTGGTCAAACCCAATCAAAATTACCCAATTTGGATGAGGAAATGGGTCATATGGATCCCGGTATGCCCCAGAAGCACAAGCTCATCTTTCCATACATATTTTCAAATCATAAAACGTGTTTCAAGGCCCTACTATGGAAAACCCTAGCTCCACGTTTCCTACAACATTACAATTTTCTTCATGCCCACTTTTAATACCATGTAATGCTAAGTCACCTAACATGGGGACACGGGACATGAAGGACGCAGGGATTCAAGTGTCTGACATGGACACAGTGACCCCTAGAATCAGGACACGTTATATATATATATATATATATTAAAAAAAATTATATACATTAAAATTTAAAAATTTAGACATATAGCTCCAAATTTTTACAAATATTCAATATAAATCAGAATCAAGCCTTCAAATCTTCTTCACCTGAAAAAAAACCACTCTTTGAGCTCTCCCAACATTTGCAGATGACAAAATACAAGTGAAAATTCGTTTTTAAAGAGGGCCCAGCTATCTTTTTTTTGGTTTGTGTCCTGTTTTTGGGACACGTAGTGACAGTCACAAGAGATGCATGTCTGAACACGAGACACGCTACAGAGACGTGTCGGACACGCTCTGTCAGCGTGTCGGTGTTCGACATGCAGACACGTGACACGTAGTCCAAAACCAACGTGTCTGGTTTCTTAGATGTATTGCAAGACCCAATGTCTCAGTTCAAAGCTGCACAATGGATTCACTAAACTAAAACAGCAAATGTATTCAATGAGTGAGTTCAATAATAGTAATGTTAAACATAATACAAACATTTAATTAAGCAATTATGTCCAACTCCGCAGTGAATGTGATTTGATATACAACCAATTTTAACACCACAAACTCTGCAATAGTATCTTATTAAATAAACAATGGGCAATACCCTCAGCCGAAATACATCTACAGGATGATTATACTCCAAATTTTATTGGGTGATTAGAATATTGTTTACTTGTCTTTTCCACACTTCCTTGATAATTGCTTATTTCAAAATGCACCCCATATCATTCATCCAAGCCCGTGGCTTTAACATTTCCTCAATAGTGCTTCCTTCTTGAAATGGTCAATCACCGTCTTGCCCTTGGAATCACAACGCACTAATATGTCCATCATCCTCTCATTACAGCTTCTTCATTGTGGATGAAATCTCCCATGGATCATAACCATGGGACCCTCATACCAATTGAAAGAAATATAGAACAATCAAGAAATGAGACCAAGAAAGGAAGTGGTGGAAAAGGTTCAAAAACAAATAAATCATATTCGCATAATGAAGTGCATTAACCATAGACACCATATAATGGCCAACCATAAGACATAACTAAGTACATAATAGCTTAGATAAAGACTATATCCCAAGGTGTAAATGAAAGTGGTTAAGGACTTGAGATTAGGAGCCAAAAGGCTAATATTTGCAAGTGGTTGAAAAAGTTTAGTCATCTTTCAGAGTCAAAGTTATCATGCTGAGAGGAATACTCTCAGTGAACTTGATTCTGATTGGAAAAGTAGTGTTCAAAGTTGCGTTACTCGACAAATTCGAATATGTTACAATATGCCAACAATTCAAGAATCTGATGATTTGTTTGTCTGAAAGATATCTTGAAAGTTAAAAGTTAAAATCAATCATGAAACCACTAATAAAATTTTATCTTGATATAACTACTAGTCTATTATAAGATGCAATAAAGTGTTTGAAATTTCACTTAACTGTAATCTCAGGTTGAGAAACATCAAAAGGAAGAGTATTATATAAAATCCACTCTTGCTAATTTGTTCATACAATGAACATTGAGCACATTCCAAATAAATCAATTCAGGATGTAAGCAAAAACGACTAATGGCAAAGACAGAGTAATCACAAAACAACATTTGTTCAAACCAATGTTACCAGAACCCAACCGGTTTTGAAAAAAAAACCCGATTGGACTGTTTACAAGCTTCACTGAGTCAAATCCCCTAGTCAAACCGTTTTTGGCCGGTTCCATACGAAATTGGCCGGTTTCAAGGATGAACCTTCCAGTTCCGTACAAAACCATCCGGTTTTCTCCAAACCGTCCGGTTTAGTACAAAAGCGGCCAGTTCTGTACAAAAATGCCAAGGAACCCCAAAAATAGCTAATTTCAAATTCTTTCAATAAAATAAAAAATAGGGTCCACGTGTGAGTTGTTTAATTGACCCACGACCCTTCTAATGTTATAAAAGGAGGCTCCCACCCTCCATATCAATCACATTTAATTGTGGATGGACTTGGGCCCTCTTCCACAACAAGAGCATGTGAACATTGATGTTGCAATTAGACAAGTGCCTTCAGGCCTAGGGGAGTCAAGCCATGCTCATGTTGAGGATGTAGATGATGACTCTAAGTCTGAGCATGAGGACTTAGATAATTATGATATATGATTAGAATCATTAGATTGTAGATTCTAGAGTCTAGACTGCAGTCATATGCTTATATTTCGACTTTAGAGGCCATTTATAACCTCTTTGTTAATGTACTTTTCTTTAGTTATGTATTTGCAATCGATGCTATTTTTGTTTTATATGCTCTTACTTGCTATATACATGAGAAACTTGAAATATTTGTGTATAATGGTGTGAATTCACATGGATGCACATGGATAATTATGTATTTTTTGAAAATATGAATGTTTTATGTATTTTTGCTCAACCGGTTTTTGATCCGGTTTGTTTCCCGGTTTTTGTCTGGTTCCAGTCCGGTTCTGGATCCCAGGGTTGGCCAGTTCGACCACCGGTTCGGTTCTGATAACATTGGTTCAAACATAGAAAGAAGGAAACAACCCAGCTAATGTTTAGGGCCACAACCCTTTGGAATATATAGGAGCACCAAAGAACATGCTAGGGCCCAAAAGCATTTATAAACAGCATCGTGAGGAGATAAACTACACATATGACAGTTAAACAGATCGACATGGATATTGTCTAGCTAGTAAGTTGTGCCCATTGCCAATGACATTCTTTCCAACATATTCCTGTATTTTCTATAGCAAAAAAAATGAACACATAGGTTAGTTACAAGATCATGCTAATGCAAGTTTAGAAGCATGTTATATATCCATTTCCTAAACTGACCTTTAAAATGCGATCGTTCAAGTAATACTATATTCAATGCCCACTTCAATGTGTAGAGGAAAATATTTAGCATAAGATCAGAATGCTAGGAAGCACAGGATGACCTGTTGTTGGATAGATAATTGATGATCTTAGATCTGGACTTTTCATAAAAGCTTCTCATACATTCAAATTATTCTTCCTAAGAGATATGCAAAGAATATGTATGGTGAACTACAACTGCAAGCTTCCACTCAATGACTTAAGAGCTGTATAAAAACAAATATTGATGTCTGACTGACATCTTATTATAATCTGAATTCTGACACAATCAAAGTTTTAAACATGCAATAGATACCTGAGTTGTGTGCATCCCGCATCTCTGAGAAAGCCTGCATTATTTAGCCAAGGTCATGACATAGCACAAGAGTGCATTACTGTGAAAGGCCAAACATGAATCACTTCTATGACATTGATTTCTATATTCAAGCTGACATGACACGGAAAAGACAAAAGAAATTAAGTAATAATATTGTAAGCGCACCTATGAGATCATAGCCAGCTTGGTGCCATAGCCTTCTGTGAAAGTTCACTTGAAGATTGATGATCTCCAACCTTCATAAGTGACCTATATTGTAGCTTGACACTCTCCGCATTATCCAAAGTCTTTACTACATACCTGATATCAGGGAGAATTGTTAGCTATACTTCAAAGATCAGCGTGGTCATCCACACAATCCTAATGCAAGTAACAAGTGAACTAATTGTCGGACTCAATTAATATCTCATAAAAAATGTCAACCAAACCTATAATTGATATAGGACAGCTTACCATCCATTCAAACACTGTGTTGTGATAACAGCCTCACGACCAACAAATCGCTCGGGAGTTCGCTTGTTTCCCTGGTTCAAAAAAAGAGAAGACACAATCAGCTAAACTCTTTTGTCAAACTAATACCCAACAAAACGATTACTCATAATAAGGCTCAGCACCTGAAGGGCATTAAAAAATTTAATAGAGATTTTATGGAAATTTCTCAGGGTGGAAACAGCAAGAAAAAATATGATAACTAATCAGTTAAAATGGACTAATTGCATCAAACCAAAAGATCAAGAGGTTTTGTGAAAACATGATTCAATGGCTATCAAATTAAACTTAGTTGCCAGAAAGAGTTTGCCAGGCCTTACAAATCAAATCAGTGCTATCTAGTATCAACAAAGATAATAGCAAAACAATTAATGGAGACAAACAAATACCAAAAACATTGTGTGGAGATGAAAATCACAAACGCAACCACTCAAGAATATTCTAGGACACGGAAAGGACTCTGAAGGAGCCACGAGTTCAATGATATCTAGGTTTTTGATAGATTGTATAACAAGTCTACAGTCCTTTAAAAATAAGTGAATTGTCACTAGGAAAGACACCATCATATAAGAACAAGTTTCCGGAAGATTGAAGAATAAATCATATATAAAATAGACACACCTTTCAAACTGGAATGACATGACCACTGTGTCTAATCAATGGAGAGCCTTGACACTTGCCTTCCCATTAATTGGCTCATATCTATGTTGAAAAGTGGCTGACGGTCCCCAGATCAGGATTGGAGCTGATGAAATTCTTGGCTGTGGGAATGCACTATTTTGGCTACTGATGTACTTAAGTATCAGCAAGATCTAAGAAGGTGTACACTTTACTTGATTGGTGACCCCTTGGATACTGATACTTTGCATGAGGGGTGGCTGTCTGCTCAACTAATAGGTCTGGTTGGTGATTAAGCACAAGCCCGGAATTCTTTCCAGTTAAAGTTTAGTAGTGCCTGTTACCACCTAAGTTGTACTTAGTGGTTTTTTATCAAGTGAGCATGGTGAACCGGAAAAGGATAACTTGTTCGGACTTAAGAAGACCTTTGGAAGTACTTATGGGAAGTGCTTGTTGTACTATATCACATGTTCATACCCCATGGGGGGAATTGTAATATATGTTCTAGCATGATAGTGTCTGTAAAAGACTCGGTCTCTTCGACTTTATTTGTCAATCCGATCAGCCCAAGGTGTTTTTTCCCTTGGTTATTATTGGTTGTTGAATAAACGACTGATAATTTTTGAGTTTTTCACTCCATACCTCCAAAGTTGGGGTGGTCGGCTTAGCATTTAGGCCTATTGAGGTTATTAGAGTCTATGTGTCAATGTATAAACATGCTAGACATCATGGTCGAGTCATATGAACATGTCTAAGTCCCCCTAGGTTTTTTCAATTTTTCAATTTTTTAGTTTTTTCAGTGTTTTTTATTAAAATTTAATTTTTCCAAAACTTAGGCTATTTTTTAATAGTTTAATTGGAAAAATTGATTTTGTAATAAAAGTGGGCCAAATAATCAGTTTCAGTCATGTAGGTGTTCATTTTCAAGCTAAGAGCACCATGTAAACCCATGGACCCACTATTTCCTAGTTTTGAGTGATTTTCCAACACTTAAGTCAAAAAGCCCCAAAAAATCATTTATTGATTATTTTAATTAATAAATTGATGAATAATGGAGCAAATCCAAAAGCATAGATCAGTGGATTCTCAGCCGATTTGATTGAAATCAGTCAGATCTGAACTAGATTGACTGGATCTGACAAATCCTTGACTGAAGGAGGTGATCAAATCAGATCCAGAGTTGATCTTCAGCACCTTTTCTGGGGAATTACACCCTCTCTCTTTCCTCCACACATGTGGACTCTCCTGGATGCTCTGTGGACTGATGTGTCAGTTTATGGGTTGATGTGTTAGCTCAATCAGCCCCCTGGTTGACAAGTAGGCTCAGTTCAGCTTCAGATCTGCATTGATTGACTCTCCATCAGCTGATTTGATCTGTCTCCTTGGGATTTGAGCCCCCCCTGGGCTGGATCTCCTGGTTTTTGTATAAATCAAGGCACAAGCTCCCTCTTCCAAGCTAGTTAGAGTTGGATTGAAGGGCTTGTCATTGTAATACTGTTGTAATCTTTTGATTGTTGGAATAAAGAAGCTTTGGAGGCCAAATGGTGTAATGCTCTCATGTGTGTGGATTAAGCATTATCTTACGGCTATTGATGTTCCCAGCTTTTCTCTCAATTTCTACATCTGAACCTTGTCTGGCGTGAACGATTTAGCTGAATCAATAGGAGTATAGTTGGGCAAGTAAGGTTACTTGTTTTTTCTATATCTCATAGCATATATGTATGAAGATCTAGATTATACATGTTTAATAAGTTTATTTGCATGTAATTCTTGTCTATTTTTCATATATATATATATATATATATATCCAGATCTCATGAGGTTTCGTGTAGGATTGTATGTTTAGCTTTCAGGTAGCAAAGATTGGACGAGTTGTGGATCTAGTTTGACTCCACTGTACATCCAAAAACTTTGTTAAGGCATTGCCCCTCTGTATTCCACTAACAAGTTTCCATTGCAGATCCATCCAACAATGAGCCCTTCCCCTTCTCTTCCTCCTTTCTTTTAAAATCAATCTTCCGGTTACCTGTCTCTCCCTCTTATGATCAGATCTAGTTCCAAAAATTGAATATATATTGTTAGATCTATTTTATAAGAGTTTTGTTGCTTAGATCTATAATTTCATAAAGATAGATCTAGGTGTAGGAAATTCCTTTTTTGCAAGTAGCTAAAGCATACATCTAAAGCTTGCTCATAAGGTAGCTTCATTTTTTGTTCTTCAAAGATTTAAATTCTGCAATAAAAGTGCACGTCTCATTGGCTTCCCAAACAGCAAGCCAAGATCCCAAGGAAAGCTTGCTTTCCTTGGTTCCTTTTTGCAGAAATTAGATTACACCTCTTTAACAATTTTTACTTAGTTTTTTTTCTTGGTAATTAGCGTGATAACCCAAAACACTTTTAAAGTGTGTTTGGGCACATTTGATTTTAATTGCTCGCTGTTTTTTAGCAGGTCTAACATAAACGAGAAGGAGCCTCTGCCAAATCTCCGACTCTTGGACCAACCAAAGCTTCCCGTAAGCTTCCCCCATCGCTGTGTTTTAATTCAAGCTTGTTGTAAGCCTTTGGATCCCAGATAACAAGGACCAAAGTGCATCAATTTCAATTTGCTAATATTGTAAATCGCTACTAATAAAAAGAGGAGGTCCTTTCGAGTAGGCTCTTTCGAGCCTATTCACCATCCCCCCTGGGGGGATTTGCGTCGATGTCAATTTTTTACTTTTTGTTCATCTCTTTTCAATCTAGCGTAGTTCTAATCTACAGGGTAGTATACTTTGATTTATTATCATTTCCATATTCCATATTTGAGATTTCAAAGTAATCTTAATACTTACCCCACGACTTCCCGATTGACCCGAAAGGGGAAAGAGATGCGTGGTAGGACTAATTAGAAAACTGGAATTGCGTATCTGTGTTTTCCTTTTCATCAATTGTTTCATCATCTATTATAAAATTAACCCCTCCTTGATTCCCCGATTGAGATCCACTTGGATCAAAAGAGGTTCCTAGAGGGTTTTCTTTTTAACAATAACGCCCATTTCAAAATTTACTAAAATTGACAAGACTCCGTTGTGTATGCTCTGCACTTGGCTACGGTTCGTCCGATCAGTCAAGCTGTATCAAAAGCACTTGAGTGACTAGAATGATTAGGATTCACTCTCCCAAATTGACAAACCATCAGGTGAAAATCCAACACCTAGATCAAACCATTACGGTGGCAAAATACCCAAAGGAAGCAGAAACTTCTGAAAAGTGACCTCGGGGCGCCGATCTCTGTCACACCCTAACGGGTGCGTTATGAACAATAGCCCCAGAGACTCCATTCAGCCCACATATTCCTTGCGAGCAGCCGTGACGGTTTAGTTTCGGACATACTCCAAGTACTCTCAGGTATATCTGAAGTCCCCCCCCCCTCTTCGCCTAATTTTAATCAACTCATATTTCACATTAACTTAAAACGTACCAAGAGGCAATCACAAAACTTTCACTCCAAGCACATGCAAGTACATTGATTATCTTTTGACTCCATTTTAAGGCATTGTGCTATATATATATATATATATATATATATTGTGTCTCAACATTGTGCTTTCGTGCGCTCATTTTGTATCTTGTCATCTATGGTTATTTATGATTAAATTTTAAACTCCTAAGTAACTCATTCAATTTAACATCACCATACTAAATAGTTTTTCCTTAGTAACTTAATAGGGTCTATCCCCCTTGGCTTCGTTAGGAGTTGAGCCTAAATCGAGGAGTCAAGAACAAGGTGACAGCCTTGACTCGAGACTTGCCCCCAAGGACACACCAAGTGGCTTGAAGATTTCTACCACGTGACCCAGGTGTGTGATAGGCGGCAACACTTTTTTGCCGTCGTTACCGGAGCTAAATCTTTTTATTCCCGAATACGACTTTTGTTTTCTTCCTTTTTCTTTTTGCTTTGTTTGATGAATGCTTAGAGTAGATCTTTAATTTTCATCTGGTGACTCCACTGACTTTTTTCCAGTTTTTATTTTTACAAAGAAAAGCAAAAAATATTTTTTGTGAAAAAATTTATAAATGCTTATTTTTCTTTTTCACATGGCAACTCCATTTAAGGGATAAAACCCTATTTTCTCATAAACTTGTGAAGTTTTGTTGTGTGTAGATGAGCCCATGCAACATGTTAAAACCTTTAAAACTCAATACTTGACAGCTCCACCTTTTCAGTACAAGGTTTAATGGTTATATCAAATGCATACTATTAATTTTTGATATGGATGAATTAAAGGAGAAATATGGTGCCCAGTTAACCGGAATGTTTCAGCCTATCAATTTCTCAAACATCCTAGGTTTTCCTAACTGTTGTAATGGTTTGGGCGATGCATATAACTGGCTTCCGGCATTTCATGGAAATTATGGTGATTCGGCCATCTAGCATGTCAAATCTTTCCTTCAGTTGATTGCTGACTCCAATATTCTTCATGAAGACAATATGATGGAAATGTTTGCTAGTACTTTTTGGGGTGAGGCTTGTTGTTGGTTCTATCAAGGCCTTCCTAATAAATGTATAACTTATTTTCCAAGCTTCCTTTGGATGTTTTTAGAGCAGTGGCATGATGGTAGGCGTAGTATGAATGGTTTAAAAAAGTTCCTTGAAAAGATCTGTACCTTCTACCTATCTGGGACAGAGTATCACACGGAAACATATGATGGACCTTTTGCCATGATACAAAGTATTGAAGACTTGGAATCACTTCTTGAACATTTAAGCGAAGAGGAGGTTCATGACACTCCCATCAAAGAGTTTCCTCATAGTTATTCGAGAAAGGAAGTAAGCAGCTTATTAAAGAATATGAGGTATCTCCCAATACATAGCAAGATTCTAAGGAAGGGAAAATCCAAGATGATCCTATTGAAGAGCTTCAGGAGGAGCCCATGATGAAACACATTGTTGAAGACTCTCCTCATATCACCATAGCTGAAAACATTGAAGATTTGAGGTATTCTCAAATGTGTTGCAATGCTGATATCTTTCCAGAAAGCCCTCTAGAGAAATCCGCTGAGCAACACATACCAAGTGATCCCATTGAATATGTCCAAAAGGTTTTCTTGATTGAAAAACCTTTTCATGATATCATAACAGAAGCCTATAAAGGAACTTATGATAAGATCAGTATGGTGTGTGGTGACACTAGACCTTGTTCTCCACATGTTGATGAAGGTTTGGAAAGTTTATTGCCTTGTAACATTTTATCTGAAGAAGATTGTTATGAATACAAGGAAGACATGGATAGGCAGGAGCATGATGCCATGGATAAAGAGTCCCCCACATATGACATGGATGGGAGTGATGACTATTGGAATTTCATAGATAATCCAACTTGTGAAAATCTTATGGAGAATCCCATCCATGATATGTCCAACAATGGAAGTGTCTATTCAAAAATTTGTGGAAGTCCAATCTACGATACGTCCATAGAGGGAGCACAGATCTGGATGCCCGAGAAAACCTTAGTATGGAAGAGGAGCATTCAGAATTTTCACATGATCATTCAGAGTCATACCATGCAAAGCCGCACAAGGGTATCATAAATGAAGACATTGATAAACAGTATTGTGAAAAGTCAGATGTGATGCAATCAGTGGATTATCAGTCTCAGCCATCTTTTTCACATATAGAGGTTCCTTATGATTTGGAGCTGCTTGGGGCTTGTGCAACAAGTTATCATTTGGTAAGCCTCGGTGATCAATATGATGATGTAGTCAGTTTGCCTCATCATTCTAATTGGTATATCAGTCCTATCCAGTCATGGATAGAAGCAACCTGCATGAGCACATACAAGTTGGGGAAGAATTTTAATGACATTATTCATGCCTATGATCTCCCATCCATCCCACCCATTCTGAATCATCACGCAGGTTTGCAATTTCTGAATAAGGTATCCTTACTTTGGCTGGTAACCAAAGACGAGGAAAAAAAAATTTATGTTAATAAAATGCTTAGGTGGCTACATTGGATTTCTGATTACACTTAACCCTTTTTATCAGTGTTCCACGGGGACGCGCCTCCCAGGGTCGGGGGCTCGCCCCCTACGCTTCCCACGCCCCGGGGGCTGGGCGGCTCCATGGGAAACGTTTCCCAGCGCCCCCATTTCTGCGAAACTTGGGGAAAAGCAGGTCTAGGAGTTTCCCGGATTGGGGGGCTCCCACATGCCCCCTCTTGAAAATGGGGGGCTCCGACAGGCCCCCACTGCCCTCGATTTTTAAATTTTTTTACTTAAAAAAGAAATGGTTCATCTTAAATTTTAGGCTTTTACACTAAATGGTTATTTTAAAATGAAATAGAAACAAACATCGATATGATATGCTTGGCTATAACGATTACATTAAATTACACTAAATTCTTCAAGAACATAAGCATGCTAGTATGCAAATGGTGATGGGATGAGGAATTGATGTGCTTATATGTTGGGGTTCATATTTTTATTATTATTTTTTTCTTTTTTATAATTTTAGAGACCGGCCCCTCTATGTTAGGGACCCTGACGCCTCCCCGCCCCCCCGTCCCCCAAAATACCCCAAAATTTTGGGGTGTCTCTACACGTCCCCAATGTGCGTTTCCCCGCTCCCACGCCCCCCCGTCCCTGAAACTTGGTGGAACATTGCTTTTTATATCATGCTTCGAGTAGGAAAATTAGCTCCTTGAAAGAGAGCATTTACTTTCTGCATTTCTATTTTATACTTAGCTATAATAAAACTTTGCTTCTTTTAGTTAGTTGCATTTATTTTGTTTAAATAAATCATCTTAATGGTTCATTTGGTTTTTTATAAAACTTGTGCTACTGAGGTTTTTCTTGTCAAGTTGAGATGTTTTTACAGGGTATATAAACCAGAGATTATGGTGCTCTCGTATCCTCTCCTTGCCTTAAAGACCAAATCGAGCACACGTCCCACAGTTGGAGCCAAAATGTTACCACCTAAGTTGTACTTGGTGGTTTTTTATCAAGTGAGCCTGGTGAACCGGACAAGAATAACTTGTTCGGACTTGAGAAAACCTTTGGAAGTACTTCTGGGAAGTGCTTGTTGTACTATATCACATGTTCATACCCCATAGGGGAATTGTAATAAATGTTCTAACATGATAGTGTCTGTAAAAGACTCGGTCTCTTAGACTCTATTTGTCAATCCGATCAGCCCAAGGTGTTTTTTCCCTTGGTTATTATTGGTTGTTGAATAAACGACAGATAATTTTTGAGTTTTTCACTCCATACCTCCAAAGTTGGGGTGGCATTTAGGCCTATTGAGGTTATTAGAGTCTATGTGTCAATGTATAAACATGCTAGACATCATGGTCGAGTCATATGAACATGTCTAAATCCCCCTAGATTTTTTCAATTTTTCAATTTTTTAGTTTTTTCAGTGTTTTTTATTAAAATTTAATTTTTCCAAAACTTAGGCTATTTTTTAATAGTTTAATTGGAAAAATTGGTTTTGTAATAAAAGTGGGCCAAATAATCAGTTTCAGTCATGTAGGTGCTCATTTTTAAACTAAGAGCACCATGTAAACCCATGGACCCACTATTTCCTAGTTTTAAGTGATTTTCCATCACTCAGGTCAAAAAGCCCCAAAAAATCATTTATTGATTCTTTTAATTAATAAATTGATGAATAATGGAGCAAATCCAAAAGCATAGATCAGTGAATTCTCAGCCGATTTGATTGAAATCAGTCAGATCTGAACCAGATTGACTGGATTTGACAAATCCTTGACTGAAGGAGGTGATCAAATCAGATCCAGAGTTGATCTTCAACAACTTTTATGGGGAATTGCACCCTCTCTCTCTCCTCCACACGTGTGGACTCTCCTGGATGCTCTGTGCACTGATGTGTCGGTTTATGGGTTGATGTGTCAGCTCAATCAGCTCCCCGGTTGACAAGTAGGCTCAGTTCAGGTTCAGATCTGCATTGATTGACTCTCCATCAGCTGACTTGATCTGTCTCCTTGGGATTTGCGCCCCCCCTGGGTTGGATCTCCTGGTTTTTGTATAAATCAAGGCACAAGCTCCCTCTTCCAAGCTAGTTAGAGTTGGATTGAAGGACTTGTTATTGTAATACTATTGTAATCTTTTGATTGTTGGAATAAAGAAGCTTTGGAGGCCAAATGGTGTAATGCTCTCATGTGTGTGGATTAAGCATTGTCTTACAGCTATTGATGTTGCCGGCTTTTCTCTCAATTTCTGCATCTGAACCCTGTCTGGCTTGAACGATTCAGCTGAATCAATAGGAGTATAGTTGGGCAAGTAAAGGTTACTTGTTTTTTCTATATCTCATAGCATATATGTTTGAGGATCTAGATTATACATGTTTAATAAGTTTATTTGCATGTAATTCTTGTCTCTTTTTCATATATATATCCAAATCTCATGAGGTTTCGTGCAGGATTATGTGTTTAGCTTTCAGGTAGCAAGGATTGGACGAGTTGTGGGTCTAGTTTGACTCCACTGTACATCCAAAAACTTTGTGAAGGCATTGCCCCTCTGTATTCCACTAACAAGTTTTCATTGCAGATCCATCCAACAACGGGCCTTTCCCCTTCTCTTCCTCCTTTCTTTTAAAATCAATCTTTCGGTTACCTGTCTCTCCCTCTTATGATCAGATCTAGTTCCAAGAATTGAATATATATTGTTAGATCTATTTTATAAGAGTTTTGCTGCTTAGATCTATAATTTCATAAAGAATATCAGTTCATAAAGATAGATCTAGGTGTAGGAAATTCCTTTTTGCAAGTAGCTAAAGCATAGATCTAAAGCTTGCTCATAAGGTAGCTTCCTTTTTTGTTCTTCAAAGATTTAAATTCTGCAATAAAAGTGCACGTCTCATTGGCTGCCCAAACAGCAAGCCAAGATCCCAAGGAAAGCTTGCTTTCCTTGGTTCCTTTTTGCAGAAATTAGATTACCCCTCTTTAACAATTTTTACTTAGTTTTTTTTTTTTGGTAATTAGCGTGGTGACCCAAAACACTTTTAAAGTGTGTTTGGGCACATTTGATTTTAATTGCTTCTTGTTTTTTAGCAGGTCTTACATAAAAGAGAAGGAGACTCTGCCAAATTTCTGACTCTTGGACCAACCAAAGCTTTCCGGAAGCTTCCCCCACCGCTGTGTTTTAATTCAAGCTTGTTACAAGCTTGTTGTAAGCCTTTGGATCCCAGATAACAAGGACCAAAGTGCATCAATTTCAATTTGTTGATATTGTAAATCACTGCTAATAAAAAGAGGAGGTCCTTTCGAATAGGCTCTTTCGAGCCTATTCACCATCCCCCTGGGGGGATTTGCGTCGGTGTCAATTTTTTACTTTTTGTTCATCTCTTTTCAATCTAGCGTAGTTCTAATCTGCAGGGTAGTATACTTTGATTTATTATCATTTCCATATTCCATATTTGAGATTTCAAAGTAATCTTAATACTTACCCCATGACTTCCCGATTGACCCGAAAGGGGAAAGAGATGCATGGTAGGACTAATTAGAAAACCAGAATTGTGTATTTGTGCTTTCCTTTTCATCAATTTTTCATCAGCTATTATAAAATTAACCCTTCCTTGATTCCCCAATTGAGATCCACTTGGATCGAAAGAGGTTCCTGGAGGGTTTTCTTTTTTACAAGAACACCCATTTCAAAATTTACTAAAATTGACAAGACTCCGGTGTGTATGCTCTGCACTTGGCTGCGGTTCGTCCGATCAGTCAAGCTGTATCAAAAGCACTTGAGTGACTAGAATAATTAGGATTCACTCTCTCAAATTGACAAACCATTAGGCGAAAATCCAACACCTAGATCAAACCATTACGGTGGCAAAATACCCAAAGGAAGCGGGAACTCCTGAAAAGTGACCTTGGGGCACCGATCTCTGCTACACCTATGGGTGCATTATGAACAATAGCCTCAGAGACTCCATTCAGCCCACATATTCCTTGGGGGTAGCTGTGACAGTTTAGTTTTGGACATAATACAAGTACTCTCGGGTATATCTGGAGTCCCCCCCCCCTTTTGCCTAATTTTAATCAACTCATATTTCACATTAACTTAAATCGTACCAAGAGGCAATCACAAAACATTCACTCCAAGCACATGCAAGTACAATGATTATCTTTTGACTCCATTTTAAGGCATTGGCTATTTTCTTTGTATATACATATATTGTGTCTCAGCATTGTGCTTTTGTGTGCTCATTTTGTATCTTGTCATCTATGGTTGTTTATGGTTAAATTTCAAACTCCTAAGTAACTCATTCAATTTAACATCACCATACTAATTAGTTTTTCCTTAGTAACTTAATAGGGTCTACCCCCCTGGCTTCGTTAGGAGTTGAGCCTAAACGGAGGAGTCAAGAACAAGGTGACAACCTTGACTCGAGACTTGCCCCCAAGGACACACCGAGTGGCTTGAAGATTTCTGCCACGTGACCCAGGTGTGTGAAAGGCGGCAACAGAGCCCATGTTCATTTAAAGGAGAAACCTGATGTATTGGTATCGGCCAAAAACAAAATACGTGGATGCTCTCTACTAAGCTCGGTTAGAAGACTCTTCAGGCCATTGCCCATCAAAAATACAAATGGTGGTGGGCAAAAATCTGGAAGAAAAATGCTCCTATGAGAACCAAACTCTTTATGTGGCTTGTTCTGAACAATGAATTTCTTACATGGGAGATGCTAAAGAAAAGGAATAAGGCCCCAATATTTGCTTATAATGTCGACAGGATGTTGAAACAACCACCCATATGTTTGTTGATTGTGTTTATGCAAATGTTACCAGACTCGGAATCAGCAATAAATTGGGGAGGCAAAAGAGCGAAGAGTTTGAATCGGATCAAGAAAAATTGGTAAATATAAAAAAATTAATATACACACATATTTTGAATATAAAAAAAAAACCTTTTTTAAAGAGATTCAAAATATAACTGTCCATATACTGCAAGATATCAATAGATGTCCAAAAGATATCAAGATGTCCTAAACATATCAATTCTAATGACCAAAGTCACAGTTCTGGAGCTGCCCTGTCTAGACTCTAAAGCAAGGCTATTATTGGCAGTTGGTCTAGTCTGTTTAGAGGAGTCTCTTGATGGAGCTATCACAATTTTCGACTAGCCCTATACTTGTTTCTTTTTCCTTCTGCTCAGCGATTGAGAATGATGTTAAAATGTCAGATATTAAATATTGGATTGTTGTAATATGCCTTTATGTGGTCTACTAATGTGAGGATAACTTAAGGTCAGTCTTGCGATCTGTTGTATGTTGGCACCCCAACAACCCCTCTTACAATTTTTCAGAAATTCTGGGGCCACCATTTGTAATTTGTAAATTAGTTGCTTTTGAATGCTTTCGATTTCGTTTTGTGTGATTGCACTAATTTGGTTTGATGACATCTTTTATCGTGCATGCGATGTCATTTTGGTGATTTGGTTGGTTCATGCCATGTTGGTCTTTTCCTTCTTACCTGAAAAATGATGCTTCCATGTTTATGTTTGAGCACCATTTGATACTTTTCTAAGGTCTTTATGTTATGGTTTCCTCTCGACATTTTCATTTAAATTTTATGAAAAATAAATATATCAAAATTTTAACATACGTTTATTTTTCTTTTGTTTTAACACCTTATAAGCAAATAAGAGAAATAAATTAATAATTTTAACTAAGTTTTTGTTGAATTTTAGCATTACCATGTATTTTTTAATTTTTGCAGGCTGTAAGATAACAATAAGACAAGTGCAGTAGATAAATCAAAACATCAACACACATGAACACAAGATGTTTTCACATGGAAACCTTTAAATGACAAAAACCCCAAAAGCAATAGCAATTCATCCCTTAAATGAGATGACTGAATTTTTCACTTTTAGAATTCGGAGATGAATGTTCTTCAAAGATTGTCAAACCCTAGCAGACTTGAATAATCTTCAAAGGTTGTCAAACCCTAGCAGGCTTGAATAGTCTTCAAAGATTGTCAAACCCTAGCAAGCTTGAATAATTCCAAAAACTAGCACAATATACCAACAATTTGTCAACAAGACAAATCTTCCATAAAATACTAAATTAGGGATTCATGCCCGGATTTTTTCTTAGCTGCCTAGAATTCCTTCTGCTGCTGCCCAATATTTACAGACTGTTGCCCGTAACTGTTTTCCTGCTGACTAGATTTCCTTACGGCTGCCCAAGGGTTTGCCCAGATCAGCTGCCAACTGCCCGATGCTTCCTGGACCTTCTTTTCAGCTACCCGGATCTTCAACTGCCTACCCGTGATGGTTATGAGCCTGCCCGTGAATGGAAACACCCTGCCTGGACTTCTGTACAACCGAGCCCTGTTTAGGGCTGTCTGAGGGTTGACCGAAGGCTGAATGAGCTGCCTGAGACTGAGTGTAGGACAACCCATGGAAGAGAGAGGTGTTGCCCGAGAGAGTGCATACCCAAGCAAGATAGCGGACAACCCGTGAATAATTAGCAGGCAACCCGAGGAAGAGACCAAGTCTATTGTGGAGAGATAACGCTGCCCATGAATGCAATGTGCACTAGGGTGAAACCCTAGGTCTATTTTGTTGTTCATCGTGAGTAGGAGTGATGCCCTAGTAGCTAGAGTTACTATTGTTGGTTGAAGAAGGATGATGGAGATCCCTAGCTAGAAAATCCTCCATGCGAGGGCATAAACAAAACATAGATCTTCTCTCACTTCCAAAGCCAGCGAAAATCAATCATCTATGGAGCAGCTCGACGTTGATGATGAATTGTGTGTAAATGAAATGAACTTGATCTTCTTTTATAGGCTTTGAGTCCCTTGGATGTGGACCATCCACAAAAGAATAAAATAATAGGATTTTATTCTTTTACTTTTTTTACTTTTACCTTTAATGGTACTAAAGGTCTTTTTGTATTTTCACTTTGACTTCTTAGAGGTCCAAAAGTCCTTATGTATTTTTTACTTTTATCTTTTAGCCTTCTTCAAATGCCCTGTGGTCAATGCAAGAGCTCATAGGGGTCCTTCATACCCACTCAAAGTACATCATCATAAATAGAGAGAATTACTAATGCTTTTATCTCAAACTCCTTGTGCCACCAAGATCGGGTACTAGGTGTCTTAACAAAGGGTAGCTAATCCTTGGAGAAGGTCACAAAGCCCACAGATCGAGGGTAGGAGTGCCTCACATGCCTAGACCCGATCTAGGACTTATAGTGATGTCCTAGTAATTGACCAAGTGCCTCAACCCTAGGCTGCATCATTTGACTCAAGGTCAAATACTTGGTAACTAACCAAGCGCCTCCATTCTCCAAGAGAATGGCCCTCGGCCCTAGGCTGAGTCTTCCAGTCCTAGACTGGTTCCATATCCTAGTACTTGCCAAATGTCTCCACTCAAAGAATGGCTACTCAGCTCAAGGTTGAGTTCCCTAGTGTTGGACTGGTTCCACATCGTGGTACTTGACCAAATGTCTCTATTCAAAGAATCGCTACTCAGCTCAAGGCTATGTCCCCCCAGTGTTGGACTAGTTCCACATCTTGGTACTCGACCGGATGTCTCCATTCAACGAATGGCTACTCAGCTCAAGGTTGAGTTCCCTAGTGCTAGACCGGTTCCACATCCTCGTACTCGACCAGATGTCTCCATTCTCCAAGAGAATGGCTCTCAATGCTGCTTAGGAAAAATCAACACTCCCTCTCAGCGAGAGAGGTATTCTCTGCCATGGAAGTACACAAACTTCGTTGTTGTTAGAGGCTTGGTCAAGATATCTGCAATCTGTTCATCTGTACAGATGTACTGCAACTTCAGAGTGCCTCTCTGTTCTAGGTCTCTGATGAAATGATACTTCATTTTAATGTGTTTCGATCTATCGTGAAACACCGAATTTTGTGAAAGCTTAATGCAACTCTAATTATCGCAATGAATAATCGTTGAGTCAAGCTTTCCACCAAACAGATTAGATAGTAGTTTCCTAAGCCAAATTGCTTCCTTGCAGCAAACTCAGCTTCAGCTATACTTTGCGATATGGAACCCTGTTTCCTGCTGGACCAAGAGATCATTGCATAATCCCATACTGAAGTAGTAACCTGAAGTACTTTTTCGGTCTACTGCACTACTAGCCCAATCTGAGTCAGCATATCCAGCTAGCATTACTCCATTGTTGGAAGTATACCTGAGCCCATAAGTGATGGTACCTCGCACATATCTAAGTACATGTTTGGTTGCTACCCAGTGTATGTGCTTCAGATCGGACATGAACTGACTCAGAGAATTCACTGTGTAAGAGATATCTAGTCTTGTGTGTACGAGATACATCAGAGATCTAATGAGTTGTCGATACAGGATAGAGTCCACATCTTGTGAACTGGTGGCCGAGTCTCGCAACTTCTTCAAGTTGGTAGTCATGGGCACGCTCATGGACTTGCAGTCCTACATCCCAAATCTCTGCAAGATGTCCACTACATATTTCCCTTGTGTAAGGAAAATCTTGCCTGGCTTTTGCCAAACCTCCAGGCCATGAAAATAATGCATCAGACCAAGATTCTTCATTTCAAATTCCGAGGTGAGCTCCCTCTTACATTGTGCTATCAGGTGTTCCTCACTTGTAAGGAACAAGTCATCCACATATAGGACAAGGATCAAGATATGATTATGAACAAACTTAAAGTACATATTGGAGTCAGCAGTACTTTTGGAAAACCCCAAGTTGTGAAGGTATCCATCCCATAGTTACATATATCGTATCGGCAAACATATCGTCGAGGGTCCGGAATGTAACTTATTGGCAGCAACGACAAAAATATCGGAAAATATCGGCAAATGTTGCAAAGCATAAAAAAAAATACAAAAATAACAATTTTTTTCAATTTTTTTAACATCTAAAGCAACAACAACATCAAATAAACACATTGCTACATAAATATGAAAATACAACTAATATATAATATGCATAAGATGTCAAATGGTGGATCATGATCACATATCGACTATAAAGTTATAAATTGAAAATATTGAAATATGTTCTTGATGGAATGATAGAAAATCACATCACATGATCAAAATAAATCTCTCAAGAAATTAATCATCATGACTCATGAGGCATCTAGATACTACATAATACAATAATAAATGGTAGGAATCATCGATCCCCTCTACCCCTTTTATAGGCAAGGAGCACCACTCTTCCTCTGGAAGCAGTTTGGGGTCCTGTAGGTGCTTTGGATGAGTTAGGCGTCAAATTGGAAGCTCCAACTACTTAAGCTATGGTGGAAGGTCTAACTACTCTACAATTTTGATGAAACTTCCCATGTTTAACGAGTGAAGGGTACATTTTTATTAAGGTCATGATAAAAGATTTCAATAGTCAATGCCACCAACATCAAGGTACAGGGATGGGTTAATGTGCTTGATTAAATGCCAATCCCATACCCTCATACTTGATCAAATCCAGTGGAATTGTTGAAATCTTGAAATCCTGAAAACTATTAAGTCTCTTGAATTCTAAATGGGATCTAAAATTCTACTTTTTGCATATGAAGTTCGATGAGGTTGGAACCACTCTCAAACAGCCTGAAACAATTAATGGTAATGTTAAAAATTTAGGTAAAAGGATAGAAAATGAAAGTAAAGGAGAATGTCACTTTTACTTTAAGAATTTAATACTACCATTTATTACTTTAAGAATTTAATATATTTAGTTTTAATCACACTGCCAAAAACTTAACCCATGAATTTGTTTTTCAAATTTCATGCAAATTTTTATAGCAGGGCGATATTTTCCAAAATATCCCGATATATCCCCAATATATCGCGACATATTGAATATATCGCGCTATATTCAAAATGTCGAAAATATCACGATTTTTTAGTGGTGATTTATCGCCAAGGGGGATGACTCGGGATATATCGTGATATCGCCGATATATGTAACTACAATCCATCCATCCTCGCATACCAGACACTCGAAGCCTGTTTGAGGCCATACAAGGCTTTCTTCAATTTACACACATGGTATTTATCCCCATGAGTCACAAGCCTTCAGGTTGTTCAATGTAGACTTCCTCATCAATCTTGCCATTGAGGAAGGTTGTTTTTACATCCATTTGATGGAACTTCCATCTGAACACTGCAGCAAGAGATATGATGGTTCTGATGGTAGTATACCTGGCGACAGGAGCAAAAGTCTCATCATAGTCTATGCCCTCTTTTTATGTAAGGCCACGAGCTACAAATATGGCTTGTACTTCTCTTTGTTGCCATCAGCAACATGCTTGATTTTGGTACATGAATATATATCAACGTGCCAAAAATCCTCATGTGGTCGACTGCAGATTTCTTGTTGGTGAAGACTTCTTCTAGAGCCTTTTCTTCCAAGATGGCCTGAAGGCTTCTGTTTTGGATGTACGCAACAGTACATGCAGCTTCAGCCCACAAAGATAAAGGGAGATCCAGGTCAGTCAGCATGGCTTTAGCAGCTTCACAGATTGTTTTGTTCTTCCTTTCTGCAACCCCATTCCATTGAGGGTTGTAAGGCATTGTCAGCACTTTCTTAATTCCTGCTTCTCAGCAAAAATCATCTAACTCATTAGACTCATACTCACCTCCTTTATCTGATCTTAGGATACGAATGTGTCTGCCTATCTGATTTTGAATCAGAGCTTTGAACTCTTTGAACTTGTCAAAAGTTTCACTTTTGGCTTTGAGGAAGTAAATCCAGGACTTTTGAGAATGATCATCTATGAACAAAAGATAATACAAGCACCCACTCAAGGAGAGTGAAGACATGGGTCCGCAAATGTTAGAGTGAATCAAATCCAATATTCCTTTAAATATATTCTTTCTTCTAGAGAAGGATTTCTTAGTGTTCTTACCTAGAGCACAACCCTTGCAAATACCATTATATTAAGGAGAAATCTCTAGCATACCTGTAACCATCTTTTGTAGGCATGGAAGAGCTATGTAGTAGAGATGTCCAAACCTCTGATGCCACAGCTCACATGGATCAACTGTGTGGTGAACCAAGGCTTGTGTGGAATTTCTGGAAGCCTTATAAAGACCTCCCTCTCGAACCTCAATCTGTATAGCTGAGCTTAGTTTCTCATTCTTTGCCCATAGTATGACCTTTTTGTCCATGAAGAGGACTCTATAGCCCTTGTCTTCTAAGCCAACAATGGAGAGGAAGTTTTTCTTCAAACGAGGAACATATAAGACATCATCAATATGCAAGACCGTACATGAATCAAGTTGAAGTGAGGTTGACCCAACTCCTTCAATCTTGTAAGTGGAGTCATCTCCAAGTTCCACTTGAGTAGTGAACTTCTTATTTCTGTAGTTGGTGAGTGCTACACGATTACTTGTCATATGTCTGGAGGCACCACTATCTACTAACAAAGAGTTAGCATTGTCAGTGATGGATCCAGAAAGAGCAAAGATCAGGTAATATTCCCTTCTAGGTTTATTTTCTCTGGTAGTCTTGGTATTCTTCTTCTTCTTGGGTTCCTCTTCTTCTACAATAGAAGCTTGGAACCTCCTTTTAAACTTCATATTCGTCTAGCTGCAATCCTTACCAAAGTGCCCAATCTTATGACAATTATAGCATTCCAATTTTGAAACATCAATGTGTTTACCTTGTGGTTTCTTTCCCTTCTTTTTCTGAGGGGAGGGCTTCTTGAACTTCCTTGTCTTAGCTGTAAGAGCAAGGTTTCTTTCCTTAGTGCTAGTAGCATTGTTTTGAACTCTTTCTTCTTCTTCCAAGCAATTATGCCAAAGCCTATCAAAGTTTATCTGATTTTCACGTCCGCTTACTATTGTCAGAAATGTTTCCCAAGAGTTTGGGAGACCATCGTATACAGTTTGTACAAGGTCAACATCATCCATAGTAATACCAACAGCAGTAAGTTGGTCTCTTACCTGTGCAATCTTTGTGAAGAAAGGTCCAACTCCTTCATCCTTGTTCATCTTCAGTGTTCGAAGCCTTTTCTTCAAAACTCTCTTATGACTAGGAGCCTTCTATTCCTCAAGGTGTCAAAGCATTCTTTGGCAATCTTCAAAGGTTTGATGGTGTGCATCAAGATTTCCTTGACTGAGTCATAGATGATCCTTCTAGCCTTTGCTCGCTTCTTCTTGAAAGCAATTCTACCAACATTAGATGTTGGTTCTATGTTGTTGAATACCAAGTCATCAAGATCATTTTCCTCCAGGATGGCTATGAGCCTAGCTTTCCAAGACTTGTAATTTGTTGAACCTTCAAGCTTTTCTTTCGGTCGAAAAGTGTTGGTAGCCATCTATGCTACACAAGTCAGTTATCTAAGTCTGTAAAATGTCCCAAGTCCTAGGAAGACAACAGTAATCTGCCTCTTACCGGAGTCTTCACATGCAAAGCTCTAATACCATGTTGAATTTTAGCATTAGCATGTATTCTTTAATTTTTGCAGACTGTAAGATAACAATAAGACAAGTGCAGTATGTAAATCAAAACATCAACACACATGAACACAAGATGTTTTCACCAGGAAACCTTTAAAGGACAAAACCCCAAAAGCCTTAGTAATGCATCTCTTAAATGAGATGACTGAGTTTTTCACTCTCGAAATTTTGAGATGAATGCTCTTCAAAGATTGTCAAACCCTAGCACAATTTACCAACAATTTGTCAACAAGAGACAAATCTTCCAAAAAATACAGAATAAGGGCTTCATGCCCAGATTTTCTCTCAACTGCCCAGCTACCCAGAATTCCTTCTGCTGCTACCCGAGATTTACAAAGTGTTGCACGTAATTGTTTTTCGGCTGCCCAGATTTCCATACGGCTGCCCGACAGTCTGCCCAAATAAGCTGCCAATTGCCCGGAGCTGCCTCGACCTTCTTTTCAACTCCCTGGATCTTCAACTGCATGCCCGTGATGGTTATGAGCTTACCCGTGACCAATACAGGGTTGCTCGTGAATGGAAACACCCTGCCCGAACTTTTGTACAGCTGCCCTCGAAAGGAAACACCCTACCCAAACTTTTGTATAGCTGCTCGAGCCCTATTTAGGGTTATCTAAGGGTTGACCGAAGACTAAATGAGTTGCCCGAGAGTGAGTGGAGGACATCCCATGGAAGAGAGAGGTGTTGCCCATGAGAGTACTGCTGCTTGAGAGGTAAGACTGCCTTCCCGAGCAAGATAGCAAACAACCCGTGAATAATTAGCAGGCTTCTCGAGGAAGAGATCAAGTCTGTTGTGGAGAGATAAGGTTGCCCATGAATGTAATGTGCACTAGGGTGAAACCTTAGGTCTATTTTGTTGTTCACCATGAGTAGGAGGAGTGATTCCCTAGCAGCTAGAGTTATTGTTGTTGGTTGTAAAAGGATGATGGAGATGCCCTAGCTAGAAAAGCCTCCATGCTAGGGCATAAACAAAACAGAGATTTTCTCTCACTTTCAAAGCCAGCGAAAAACAATCATCTATGGAGCAGCTCAGCGTTGATGATGAAGTGTGTGTAAATGAAATGAACTTGATCTTCGTTTATAGGCTTTGAGTCCCTTGGATGTCGACCATACACAAAAGAATAAAATAATAGGATTTTATTCTTTTACTTTTTTTACTTTTACCTTTAGTGGTACTAAAGATCTTTTTGCATTTTCACTTTGACTTCTTAGAGGTCGAAGGGTCCTTATGTATTTTTGACTTACATCTTTTAGCCTTCGTCAAGTGCCCTATGGTCAATGCAAGTGGTCATAGGGGTCCTTCATACCCACTCAAAATATATCATCATAAACAGAGAGAATTACTAATGCTTTTATCTCAAACTCCTTGTGCCACCAAGATCGGGTACCACGTGTCTTAACCAAGGGTAGCTAATCCTTGGGGAAGGTCACAAAGCCCACAGATCAAGGGTAGGAGCATAGTTTTAAAAATCGGAATCGGTCAAGGGTCAACTCGGAATCGAAATCGGAATCGGTAATGAATCAGTCATAAATCGACCGATTTGAATTTAATGAATCGGTTTGCTTAAAAATACATAAAAAACTTAAATTTTAAAGAAAAACAACATTTTCAAGATTATAATCCATGATTCCACTCAGCACTGTCCAGACTCCTCTCAGCACTATCCACTGTCCACTCAGCAGTAGCACTACCACTGTCCACTCAGTCACTCGAAACTCCACTGTCCACTCAGGCTGCTGTTGTAGCAAGTTAGCAGCTCCACTCTCGACCCCAAACATCAAACAAAAAGTGAGTGTCTTCAACTTATTATTTGTAGTTGTGTTGGGTTGGGTTGGCTTAGGTTAGGGATTAGCCTTTAGGTTAGGTAAAAAAACAAAAGTTGAAAAGTTCAAACAATTAAAAAAAAATTGACAAATTGTTGAGATGGGTCGTAACCGGCCGGTCTGGATCGGAACTTGGCCAGTCAGACCGGTTTGTTACCGAACCGGATCGGTTTGGTGACCGAACCGGCCGGTTCGGTAACAAACCAGTCACCGATCCGGTTTGCCTGCCGGTTTGAACCAGTTTGGTACCGAACCGGTGAACCGGCCGGTTCCGAAACCGGTCAAACGAATTTTTAAAACACTGGGTAGGAGTGCCTCACATGCATGGACCTGCTCTAGGACTTATAGTGATGTCTCGGTAACTGAGCAGGTGCCGCAGCCCTAGGTTGCATCATTTGACTCAAAGTCAAATACTTGGTAACTAACCAAGCACCTCCATTCTCCCGAAAAATGGCCCTCGGCTCTAGGTCGAGTCCCCCAGTCCTAGATTCATCACTTGGTTATTTCTTCATCATCAAATTCATCACTTGTTGGATTGTCCTTTGTTGATTTTTTCTCCCCAGCTTGTTTAGAGGAGACCTTGAATGTTGCTTTCCTTTCTTCATGTGTCTTTGTCTTCAATTCTCATTTCGTAAGCCACAAGAGTCCCATGTAGCTGATCTACTGTCATAGTCTTCAAATCTGTTCTTTCTTCTAGGGTGGAGATCTTGGGGTTGAACCTTTTGGGAAGAGTTCTTAGAACTTTTCGAACAACTATGGCCTCCTCAACTTCTTCTCCCAAACCTCTGATGGTATTCACAAGTTGATCAACTCGAAGAATATAGGTTGCTATGTCTTCTTCCTCATTCATCGTTAGTTGTTCAAATTGTCCTCTATACATTTGAAGTTTGGCTTCCTTGATTTTGCTACCTCCTTCATATGTGGTTCGGAGTTGTCCCACATTTCCTTTGCAGAGGGGCAGTTCATCACTTTGTTGAAGACAAATTCATCTATAGCACCTAGAAGGTGATTTCTGGCCTTTGAGTTGTTGTTGTATTTAGTCAACTCATCTGCATCAATTGGTATGGTCTTTGGTACATTGTACCCATTCTTGATACTTTTCCATATATGTATTCCTTCAGCTTTTATGAAGGCTCTCATCCTTATGCTCTAAAATGCATAGTTGCTTCCATCAAACAAGCGTGTTCCATTTTTTATTTGTTTAGCAAACTTGCCCATGACTTCCTTCCAACGGTTAGACTATCATGAAGGAACCTGCTCTGATATCAATTGTTGAAATACTGAGAGGGGGGATGAATCGGTATTTGCACTGTTTAAAAATTTTAATCAAAAGCAAGTTGTTAATCACCAATCATAGCATATCATCATTGTACATGAAAATAACAAGTTGCTAATCACCAATCATATCATATAATCAATGTACATGAAACTAATAAGTTGCATAGTACACAATTTTTTTGACATGGAAACCTAAGTCCTGGGGGTAAAACCACAGAAGCCTTTTTAAAATAAATTTGACCCAACAACAACTGGGGTAAACAAATTTAATACATCTTTACCAGCTACCACTGTAAGGGGCTACAACCCCTAGGCTTCGTCACCTACAACTGACAAGCTGCTACAACAGCTTAACTCACGATATTGTGAGCCCTAGCACCACCCTACCACCCTGAAGAAAAAGACTGTTGAACCTGTGAACCTGTCAAACACCAAACCCTGAACTTCCTACTGTTGATAACCTTTGCTCTCTGATCACTGCCAAATCATCACTGTATATATATATCACTGCCACATAGTGCTCATGTGCATCCTTGTACATCTCGTCATACACAATCACTGAGGTAGTTCTCCTCTTCTTTTACTGAACATAAGGTAAGCATCATCATAGGTTACATATTTTCGTCATATCAACAACATCAAGTATACTTCATCATAGTGCATAGGATAGCCTCATTACACCATAGCATGCATGTCCATCATCATATCATTGTCATCATCAATGCATGTATCATGTATGTATCATCACATGGCATGTAGCATGTATCAAGAAGTGCATGGTGTAGTATGCATCATCACATCATCCCAACTGATATTCTATTGTAATTTGGTAATATGTTTCTTGTTCGGATGCTCAAATTGTGCTAGAAAGATAAATAAAATGTGCATGCAAAAGGGGTCTTGCAAAATGCCCCAAAAAATAGTTGATCTGGAGAAATAATAGGGCAAAGACTTTAGTAAGAAGAGATACACATACCACTAATAATAATGTTGATAGTTTGCCAATAGATAAGATGCATGCAGGCTATGCTGGAAAGATAAGAAGATAATGCTCCTCTCCAGCAGTTGATGCCCAGATAAAAGAGTGCCCTCCTTCTGATGATATTGACGTTTTTTAGGGAAGAAGTGTCTATTGCGTATGAAACTTCCTAGGAGTGATGGTATAGGCCTCCCAGAGAGATAAGGAGATAAATGTGGACGATTAAACTCCTTCAAGCAGTCTAGCGAATTGATCTGTTGGAGGATGGATGGCGTCCTCTCTCCTCACATTGTTGCTGGAGGAGACTTCGAATGTGCCCGAAATGGAATAGAAGTCACCCAATATGTTGATGTATCACCGCTGAGAAGAATAGCGGTAGCATGCAGAAGTTTTACTGGATTCCTGAAGGCTAGCGAATAGATCTAGGATTTCCAGTTATATCCCCAGCAGCAAAAGGTGCACCTGCAATAAACTCTCTCTGATAGTTGAATGACCGAACCAAGAATAAGAAGATGATGAATACCGATAATAGATTTGGATGATCTATCCCAAAGTGATTAAGACAGATAGATTTCTCTACTGAAACCCCTTGCTAGTTAAAGACATTTGTCTCCAACCCCAACTTGTTGTCGCGGCACCTGCTACTGCTACTCTAGAAAACAAACTCAATAATAATAATCATCGATGATCCCTTTCGTTCAATGACCCTTCTTATATAGATTTAGCATGTACTTTTAGGGTGTGCACGTCACTTTTAGGGTTTGCATGCATGGAATTCTAATTTCTCATTGACTTTAAGACTAAAGAAATAAGGCATGCATGCTTCGCATGCTTTATGATATTAACTCTGATGGCCTTTACTATACTGATGATTTAATAATATTGAACTGATGTTCCTTTCTGCTCCTAGTGATATTAGTCCTCAGTTATTCCCTTTTCTTTAATACCCGCTCGAACCTATGGGAATAAAATAGGTTAACGGGTGTCTCTGGTGATTTAATTAAAAAAGGATATTGCAGTTCTCCCCACTTGAAATTGCTTGTCCTCAAGCAATCTCCAACCAATATACCGAATTATTTGTCCCTGTCTCTTCTAGTCCATTTTTAACAACCAGTTTATTCCACTGTTGGGTGGCTCTTCTTTTTCTTCAAATTTATGTTTCTTCTCACCCATGCTATGTATTCCCTCCTTGTATCTTCTTGGGTGCCTTTGAGGATTGAATATCCTAAATTTCAATCCTAGTCCGAATTCCCTAGGGCACATTATACTTTTGTCTGGAGGTCTACCCGAAAATACCTTTCCATACCATTGGTCCTTCCTTAAAGTCTTAGGTATTAGAGTTGGCCATTTTCTCGTGTGAGTCTTGTCCTCATGCCTGAATATGGTGGTCGTCCCTTTTGTTGTGGCTGGCCCTAAAGCTTCATTAGCCATTCCCCTTAGGACTACCTTTTCCCATCTGCTGTCAAGAACTCCATCTCTAATGTTTGCTAATTTGTTGAGTATTTCCCAATTGAGTACAACCATTGTACTCCCTAAACAATGCTCGTGTCAGGCACATCTATCACATAAAAGTCGTCGACCAATGTATAATTCCCAAGTTGTACCTGTAACTGAGGTATCCTCTCTGTGCATTTCATCCTATGATTGCCAGCCATGACAACGATAAAGCCCTCAATGTCCGCGGTGGGAAATCTTTTCCTCTCTACCCAAGAGGCATCTATAAAGTTGTGGGTGGCCCCACCATCAATCAAAGCAATGGCATGTTGTCCTTGGATACTTCCCTTGATCCTGATAGTATGGAAGGTGGGGACTCTTGTGAGGGTATCAATAGTTGCTCTCTGTGGCAATTGTTTTAATTCTGTACTATGTAGTTCTCCATCTTGTTTCTGCTCCAATTCAACTTCCTCACTGCTATCTAGAAGTACTTCGATGAGGTGTACCTTCCCTTTACCCATACATTTGTGGTCGGGTACCCAAGGTTCTTTGCAATTGAAACAAAAGCTCTTCCTTCTTAAATCTCATCGTGTGTCCTTGTTCAACCATTGCTTCTATGCGACTGTATTTTCCTTGTTTTCCGGCAGATTGGTAGGTTTCTGAGGAGGCTTGTTCTTGGGCACAGAATCTTGTAGGTCAAGAGTCCTACTGATAGCATCTTGCAAAGTAATTGGCTTATAAGCCTTCACCCATCCACGGAGTGGCTCGGTTAGTGCCTCTATAAATAGCATAATCACCTGACTCTCTGACATGTTAGATACCATAACGACAACTCTCTGGAATTCGGATATGAAGGTCTCTGCATTGCATGTTTGCTTGAGCTGGGCTAGCTCCCTGAAATGAAACTATGGGTCCTTATCAAACCGCTCCATGAGCCTTTGTGTGAAGTCACTATATGAGGTGATAGTGTTGTGACCCAGTGTCACCAGCGCGTGGTACCACCACTCATGTGCTTCCCCGTCTAAATGTAAAGTAGCCAACTTCATTGCATCTGTTTGCATTATGGAGTTAAGTTGGAAGTAGGTGTCAAGCTTCTGTACCCAAATTCTGGTTGAACAACTGGATGTCCCATCAAAATTAGGAATGGTCAACCTGCCCACAGTTTTCTATAATTCAAAGTTCTGAGTAAACCCTCTGTGAAAGTTCTTACGTCGGAATCTACATTTCATACTGCAGAAGTCTGAGAATGACATGGTTGAATGGAACTCATCTCCCAAATCCCTATATTCCCGCAAATAGGCCCCAAATGGTTCACTAGTTTCAGCTGGCATGACTAGCCTTGCAATGGCATTTTCCAGAAAGTGAGGCATAGTAGGTTTGGAAGGTTTATTGTATATGTGCAGAGTGTTTTGCATATTAGTGTAGGCATGTTTCCCACAACTACTGGTGGACCCTCTATCTCCTGGTGAAATCGATAGACTGTTCTAACACTGTTTTGGCTTGAGAGCCAACCTGTTTATTGCATGCAACACCTCTTTCTACCCTTTAGCTAAGTCATCTAATGCGCTAACTAAGCTATGAAATGCCAACCTGCCTTCCTCTTCCCCTGTTCTTTTTCCTCTGTCAAAGTGTACTCCTGCTGGGTCCATGTCTAAATTTGTATCTTCTAACTGAATATCTTCAAATTCCAGATCCTCTGTGTACCTACCCTTCCTGCTTCTATAAGTTACAAAAGTAGCTTCTTCTGGACTCATTTAATTTTCATGTTCTAGCCCACAGCTGGCAAGGAACACGCTCTGATACCACTGTAATATCCCAACTGTATTCTATTGTACTTTGGTAATATGTTTGTTGTTCAAATGCTCAAATTGTGCTAGAAAGGTAAATAAAATGTGCATGCAAAAAGTGCCGTGTCAAATGGCCCTAAAAAATAGTTGATCTGAAGAAATAATAGCGCATAGACTTTTAGTAAGAAGAGATACACATGCCACTGATAATGATGTTGATAGTTTGCCAATAGATAAGATGCATGCAGGTTATGCTGAAAAGATGAGAAGATAATGCTCCTCTCCAGCAGTTAACGCCCAACTAAAAGAGTGCCCTCCTTCTGATGATCTTGAAGTTTTTGAGGGAAGAAGTGTCTATTGCTGATGAAACTTCCTAGGAGTGATGGTATAGGCCTCCCGGATAGATAAGGAGATAAATGCGGAAGATTAGACTCCTTCAAGCAACCTAGTGAATTGATCTGCTAGAGGATGGATGACGTCCTCTCTCCTCACGTTTTTGCTGGAGGAGACTTGGAATGTGCTCGGAATGGAATAGCAGTCATCCAATATGTTGATGTATCACCGCTAAGAAGAATAGAGGTAGCATGCAGAAGTTTTACTAGATTCCTGAAAGCTAGCGAATAGATCTGGGTTTTCCAGTTGTATCCCCAGTAGCAAAAAGTGCACCTGCAATAAACTCTCTCTGATTGCTGAATGACCGAACCAAGAATAAGAAGATGATGAATACCAATGATAGATTTGGATGATCTATCCCAAAGTGATTAGGCAAATAGATTTCGTTGCCAAAACCCCTTGTTAGCTGAAGACCTTTGTCTCCAACCCCAACTTGTTGTCGTGGCACCTGTTGTTGCTACTCTAGAAACCACACTCAATAATAATAATCATCGATGATCCCTTTGGTTCAATGACCTTTCTTATATAGCTTTAGCATGTACTTTTAGGATTTGCACTTTACTTTTTGCATGCATGCAATTCTAATTTCTCGTTGACTTTAAGACTGAAGAAATAAGGCCTGCATGTTCCGCATGCTTTATGATATTAACTCTGATGGCCTTCTTTACTATATTGATGACTTAATAATACTGAATTGATGTTCATTTATGCTCCTAGTGATATTAGTCCTCAGTTATTCCCTTTTTTTTAATACCCGCTCGAACCTATGGGAATAAAATAGGTTAACAGGTGTCTCTGGTGATTTAATTAAAAGAGGACATTACACCTTTTTAAAATAAAATTTGACCCAACAACAACTGGGGTAAACAAATTTAATACAACTTTACCAGCTACAACTGGAAGGGGCTACAACCCCTAGGCTTTGTCAGCTACAACTGACAAGCTGCTACAACAGCTTAACTCACGATAGTGTGGGCCCTAGCACCACCCTACCACCCTGAAGAAAGAGACTGCTGAACCTGTGGACCTGTCAAACACCAAACCCTAAACTTCCTGCTGCTAATAACCTCTGCTCTCTAATCATTGTCAAATCATCACTGTATATATATCACTGCCACATACTGCTTATGTACATCCTTATATATCTCGTCATACACAATAACTGAGGTAGTTCTCCTCTTCTTTTAATGAACATAAGGTAAGCATCATCATAGGTTATGCATTCTCGTCATATCAACAACATCAAGTATACTTCATCATTGTATTCATCATAGAGTGTATGTCATAGTGCAAAGGAGAGCATCATTATACCATAGCATGCATGTCCATCATCATATCATTGTCATCATCAAGGCATGTATCATGTATGTATCATCACATGGCATGTAGCATGTATCAAGAAGTGCAGGGTGTAGTATGTACTATGCATCATCACATCATCATGTATGTATCAGTCACCTTCTAGCATGTATTACTGTATATCATACTGCTGTACATAATACTCTATTTACTTGTACATTATTGTATACTAATAACACTGTTCATAGCACTTGTTCATTTGTACATTTGTACACACATACCACTTGTCACATATCACTATTTATTCCTGTACATACATACCTTCTGTGGATCACTTAGAACTCAGACCTCTAAGCTTGATTTAGCAGCAGTAACCACAAGCTTTAGACCTCAACCCTGGAGATGACCTTGCATGTCATCTTGTAGCAGACTTGGACTGTCAAACAATCAATAACCACCAGAATTCGAGACTGCATCAAATTTGGGACTGTTGGCTGGTACAGATGGGCAACAGTGACTTCAAAAATGGATCATACCCAAGAGAGTGGTATGTACATTGTTTTAAGCAAGAGAATAAATTCGGGACTAATGACTTCAAAACAGACTGTTCACTCTCCACAAACTCGGACTGCAGAGAAGCTTCAAAACTCGAGACTGTTGACCATTTTAAAAACCCAAAAAGAATTAACTGTGGAAATATTCGGACCCCTGCTGCTGTGTAATCTTCCTCAGACTCCCGAAAATCTCAGTCAAGTATAAAACCTGTGTTGCATGGGTACCCGTACCCGGGGGTCAGGTACACGAACCAGTACCGGGTACTTGGGTACTTCAATGGTACATCCCCAGTCGTACCCAAATCCAATCTCACATACTGGTACGCCGTACCACGTGTTTGGGTACACGGCCGGTACAGCCGTTGGACAATTTATCTTAGCTCGTTGTTCGGGATGAGTCAATTTGCAAAAGTTTGAAGTTCAAAATTTTAAAAATTAAATAATAAAACACTAAAACACATGTTATGTGGGCCCTTGCCCCTTACCTAAACCAGCGCAACACTGCATTTCTCATTGCTAGTGTATTGTGCTCACTACTCCAGCAACAACATGACAGAGGACCTATGTGATGCTAATGACATTGATCCTAAGGCTGCTGATGCATGGCTTGAGGAAGCCAAATCAACTATCTTGTTCATGTTCAATGTTTACTGTTTTGAACTTTCTTTTTCATGTCTAAAAATGCCTTTAGGCAAATTTTNTGAACTCATGGCGTCATGGACATATAACATTTTATGTTGTTAATTATATTTATATAACTTCAGCCTTCCAGTTGATATCTACTATGAGTCTATGTCATATGATTTATCAAATTTATTATTTTGTTTAAAATTTTCAATGCGAATGTTCATATGAATCGTTGGATTTAGAAATATCAAATATGCATGGTATGATGTGAGTGTGAAACGTTTTATTTTTATAAATTTTAACACACACACACACATATATATGTCTACAGTACCCTCGATGTACCCAAGTACCCTGTTTCAAAAAGTGGCGTCCCCGTCCCTGTCCCCGTACCCACGTTTCCTGGCAACTTAGTATAAAACAGTTTCCTATGTTTTTCTTTGAAAGTGACAAATGTTTGGTTCATTTATACACTAACCTTGGCGTTGAGGAGGAGAGGATAGGTTAGGGCTGCACCTTGAAGGTTAATAAAATGCTTTTAATAATAAAAATTTTATTAATTTATATTTGTTTTAAGGTTGAATACTTGCTAAACCCGACTTCTAGGAGGGTTGAATGGTATTGAACATTTTATTTATTTGTTTTATCATTACAACTTAATTATTATTTTAATTATATTTTAGTACTTAATGACCTTAACCATGTGTGTGTGGGTGCCCATAGAATAACACTTCATTAAAATATTTAACCACTTCTTGTCAACGTTGGAGGATAAGGGTTTAAGTAATTTATTAAATTATTAAGAGATGTTTTAGCACTTCAACTTAATGTGGAGACAAGACTTTAATAGACTTGTGGGCTTAAGGGTCACAAAATGAGGGCTTCAAAGGCTAACCAAAGTAAAGGTGCAATGGTCATCATAGTGCAACATCAATAGTGTTTTAGGGGCAAGGCATACAACATAGGGTAGTTTGTAGGCTTAGGGACCAAGGTAAGAGTTTTAGGGCCTTTTTGTTGGGTCATCAAAGTCACCATAAGCAAAGAAACATAACCATCAAGGTGTAGGGGTGCCTAGACTTTTCCTAGGGTACCATGACCTCATTACAAACACAAATGACCACAGAATGGGTCATTTGGACTCTACACATCTTCAACCCACCAAGGACACTTTTCTAGGGTACTAGGGAAGTAAAGAATCAACTAGGGAACTAAAGAAATAACTTAGGGGTACTTAAACACTCTAAAAGGGTGTTCAGGGGTTTTGCCATTGACCAAAGGGCTCCAAGAGCTTCAGACTTGGGCTTGGACAAGCTCAAAAGGTCTAATTTGACATTGACAACTACTTAACCCTCAGGGGCTCCTCAAGGGGCACCAAGACACACCGACACACGTATTGGCATCAATGACAATTTATTCAACAGGGAACACCATAAGAAAAGAAGTGATCCATTGAGTGGAAGCTAGTCTAGGATGTGGTTGAATGATCTGGGATCAGACTTTGACTAGTCAAGGTACTAGAAGAAACTAGAGACAGTTTGTGGCTCTCTGAATAGACTATGGAACTTCCCTCAAATCTTGTAATAGATAGGGTAGAAGAAGATGAAAGGCTCCTCTATATCAACCTCTTGAATATGGCACGGCTGGCAAATCCTGTCCAATCGGTCAATCTAGTGATCCATCTCCACCCAAGGTCTATGTTAACCCTCTATCAACTACCAAAAAGTTAGAAGAATGTGCATCCAATGATTGAATCTGTATTCATGTCAGTGCTTAGCATAGAAAGACATCTTCAAATGTAATGCGCCCTGAGGGTCTATCCAAGTGATATATACAAACTGGATGAAAATGTCATCTCAAATGATCCTATTCAACTTTTGCCTGGTAGGTAAGAAGCAGTGAGGTGCATCTAGGGACTATCTGAATGGAGGAAGGTAATCCATTACAATATCAACATACTACAAAATATCTGAGGCGCTCAGGAACCAACATTGACCACTATTTGAAGGGCTAGCTAAATTAATGGACTCTAATGAACAGTAGGCCAAATACAGATACCAGTTTCATCTCTTCATTGAGTCAACAAAACTCCAATTGAAATCCAGGAATGAGACAAGGCTGAATATAGTGTCATTGGTCAAGCACCAAACTTTGCAAAGATGATGGGTTGAGGGACTGCCTATTTGCATCTAATGATGTGTCCAAGGAGAAGAGTCTGCACTCTCTTGGCTGAGACAAAATCAGAGACTAGTAAACACAACCCCCACCAATAGAAACTTGTGGGTCGGTTAAGGGTGTCCATGAGACACATCTTCGACAATATGTCATGAAAATGGTGTCAAAAATAGTATCTCTTCAGAAGGCCTAAGATCAAACCTACAGTGCTTCAAGTTGGGAAAGCAGCTAGAGCATATTTAAGAAAATGTATTCAAGAAGCACAATCGATTGACACAATGCGCTTGAATGACCTTTTTATTTGTCCGTTACAATCTTTTCCTTAGCAACAAACAAATACAAGATGACAGGTTTGCATCATTCTACTATTGACCTGAACTTCGAAAAGGTGGGGCTAAATCCTACATCCTATTGGGTTCAATTAGAGGAGGCTCCTCTATTTCACCTTGAGGACTTGGAGACCCTTGAGGGTCAAGCAACCAAAGACATGGGAGAATTTGCTTCTTAGTTTTCTTACTATTTAGTGATCAGTATTTACTATTTTGTTAACTTTCATAAGTAGATGCTTCTAGTTCTTGGTTTGAACTCATATTATATATGAGATACCTATTCATCCATGAAATTATTGATAATGTGCATAGTATGGACATGGCTTTATTGAATATCAATGACAAATATTTTTTTTAAATCAAAATGTGTATATCTTTGTTTTTTTCTACTTGCTGAGTTATTTCCGATTTATTCCCAATCCAATTCAAACTCTTTGCTCTTTTTCCTCGCCGATTTTTTGTTGATTTCGAGTTCGGTAAGATTTTTTAACAAGGTTAACTTTTCAATTTTATAAAGTTTTAGAGTTCAAAGAAGAGGAGCGGCACTTGTTGCTTACACCCACCAACAATTGGAAGGTGCACTCTAAAAAAGTTCCAGTTTTCAAGATGCCGATTTTTTCAAGTTTTTCAAGTCCAAGATTATGCTTGTCAATATTTCCAGTAAGTTTCTTTAGGGACCCTCAGTGATATTCCTCGAAAGGAAATTTCGAACATTGACTATAAATGATGTAATCCACGAACATGTATCTGAGTGAGTGTGGTACGTAACTCTGTATACAGGCAGCCTATCTTGGCCTTGCCTCCAGTGTTTTTTCCCAATGTTTCATTAATAGAATGTTTTGTAATATCTTGACTCTTGTATTTATCTCATATGTGCATCAACTCTTTAAACCAACATAACCCTTAAAAATATGGAACAAGTAGAATGGATCCAAAGAATTACAATGAACTCCTTCCACAAGGAGACTTGATGTAAAAACTGAAATTTTAATGAAAACGGAGTTCTAAATTGCAAGAAAAAAATCTTAAGAAAAGCTATTGTGTGGCATACCTTAATAACAACTCGGTCACCAACAACAAATGGGAATTGAACCCCTTTACCTCTAGAACAATCCATGGACATTGGATCACTATAGCCAGTTTTCTCCTACATGTTTTAACAAACAAGATATTAGAATCACACAATAGGACGTTCTCTACAAACAACATGACCACCTGTATATCAAAAAATGATCAGCATGTTGGTTAAAATTTTCAAAGGAAAATACTAAAACCTGCTCAAACTTGTCTCTCCTCCTTTTGGCTGATTTTGATGACATTGATTGAAAATCTTCTTCCCGCCTGAAGGCCTGCACTACTGCTCTAAGTGCTGAATATAATACAAACATACAGAATTTCAGCAAGAAATATTTAAGAATTAGAAGACAACCAATTTTGATGAGTTTTCCCACATAACAAAAGTTAAAACCCTTGTTTAGGGATCAAATGAAATGTCAAAAGAAATTAGGTAAAGATAAGATAAGACATATTTATCCATGTCCAACATGGCAACAAGTGACCATAAAAGTAGGTCTGTGGGAGTAACAAGTACAATACAATGTAAATACAATGTGAGTGCAAAAGCATTTTACTAGATCCTTACCGAAAATGAGAAGTGAAAAAATAGGAAAAGCAAAGCTAGATACTTAGATAGGAACTATAACCTAGCAGTCCAGCCAAAATATATAAGAAAGTGTATATGTTGTGATACAGTAATAGGAACAGATACCAGGGGTTTTGGTGCTGCACAAGAAATGATTCCTACTCAGAGGGTTTCATTGCGCCATGTGTTACAATGTGCTAATAAGAATTGAATAGTATTTTACATATCGATAAAGCTTCTTCTATAATAATTATTTTATATCTAACTGAACTTATGTCACATCTAAGTAGCCAAGGTTCACAGGTGCACATGCAAGTATTGGTAGGCCAATTTTGAATTTAGAGTGCAGGGTAGGCGCACACTGTCAACAGAAAAGACCAATATTTTGCAGTGTAGAAAATATCACAATATCAGCGATATTTCATCAGCTTTTCACCTTGTTGACAAAAAGTGATTTTTTAGGTCTTTGTGATATAATTTTTTAGGTCTTTGAATATATCACAATATTTAGGCAATATATTGCAAGTCAACCAAAAAAGAGTAGAGGGCACAATAATTTGCCTATAAGTCCAAAATTTTCTAATTTTAGCTCATTAATTTTGCAGATTTTCCCTTTTCCTCTATATCAATTTTCTTTTAATATTTGTGTGGCAAAGTTATTATTTGACGTTCCTGCCATTTAAGATTTTTTGGAAAAAAAAAATTAAATAAGAAATTTTGTGTATCCTTTTAAGTTTTGCTTATATTTCTAATATTTTCCCCAACATGTCAATGAAGTTTATTAATAACCTCTCAGCAATATGTTGCCCAAAACGATATTTGAAGAACCTATATACTGTACACCCAAAGGTTGCATGCAGGTTTACTTGATTGTCTAAATTGTCGGATACAAGGTCTTCCAACAACAATTCAAGATGTAACACCTCTAGAAAGGTACGAAAGAAAAATAAGATCTAAAAATGCCAGTCCTATTGAAAAAAGATGAAGAGAAAAAGAGATAGGAACTAAAATTGGTATTGATAAAATATTGTGTTGATGGGTTGAAAGCTAAATCACCTGACACAAGCACAAGAGACACAGAGGACACATGGACATAAGTGTCAGACACAGGACACGACGACCAACAAAACAGGACACCGCGGACACATTTTATAGACATATATTTAAAAAAGATATATATCAAAAAAATTATAAAATGAAAATATAGACATATAGATCCAAATTTTTTAGAAACTAGAACATTTACAAATATTCAATACACATTACAAATTCACAAATCACAACAATGCATATGACATAGATTCATAAAATTAAAAGTTAGGACATAAATTGCCAGTCAGAGATTTCTCATTAAGTCATCAAAATCAAAATGTATTACACAGATGTGGAAATGCCACTAGAAAATACAAAACAGGGTAGATGGAAGAATCTCATCTGTCAATAATCCTCCTCCATGACGAAATCAACAAAATAAGCACCACTTCCATTGCTCTCTCTTCCATCGTCATCCTCCTCCTCCTCTATGCCCAATCTAGGATCTACATTCGTTGGTGTGGAGAATGACCCCTCAAGAGGATCACCATCATCAGAATGACCGACTCTAGCACTAGATCATTAAGATCCATGTTGGCTAATGCCAGCACAACACCGTTGTTCAAACCCGTATCATCAAAAAACACAACCCACATCTTTGTTTGTCCCTTCTGCCACTCATCCCTCTGCCTATAAATAAGACAAAGGTTAGTGTGCATATACACCATTGTCTCTACCTTGTACTGCTCAAGCCTACTCTTTTTCAAATTATATGAGTTCCCATATGTGCTCCAATTCCTCTCGCAACAAGAGGGTGAAGTAGCCTGAGAGAGGACCCTCAAGGCTAATTGTTGTACAATAGGGCATGTTGCCACATGTCTTTCCCACCAAGAATAGGGAATCTTACCTTCCCTATCTCCAAGCAAATCATGGCCTCCAAATCTCCCACTTCCACTAGAAAACTCTATGAATCCCTCATCCACCTCATCAAGGGAAACTCTAACATGATATATCTGTTCTAAATCCTACCTTCCTCCCCTATGAAATCTCTCCATCCATGTGAGAAGGGAATCTACGTGAGGGCCCACCATTGAACCACTCATGGTTGTAGAACCTAGGGTTCAATGAGTGGGGCAAGCGATGAAAAGGTGTACAATTCTTATCTCACCTAGTGATAAGAATATCATGTATGGTGGTGAATAAGTTGATTATTGATCTCCCATACCCACGGCACTCATTTTGTACAATAAAGGTCTTCATGGACACAATCATGGAACCCCACCCCTCATAAAAATATCCCAAGGTGCATTGGTCCATATCTCCAAACCGCAACAAAGAAATGATTGGGTCCATGATCTTAATGGTAAGATCTACCCTCTCCCACCAACAATCATCTAACATCATATCCTTGACCTTTTTTCAAGCAATTTGATATGTTTTTCTCCAAAACAGACCAAAACTCTAAAATAACCATGGAGAAGGAAATCTACGTGAGGACCCACCATTAAGACACTCATGGTTGTATAACCTAGGGTTCAATGAGTGGGGCAAGCAATGAAAAGGTGTACAATTCTTATCTCACCTGGTGATAAGAATATCATGTATGGTGGTGAATAAAGTGATTGTTGATGTCCCATACCCAGGGCACTCATTTTCTACAGTAAAGGTCTTCATGGACACAATCATGGAATCCCACCCCTTATAAAAATATCCCAAGATGCGTTGGTCAGTATCTCCAAACCACAACAAAGAAATGATTGGGTCCATGATCTTAATGGTAAGATCTACCCTTTCCCACCAACAATCATCTAACATCATGTCATTGACCATTTTTGAAGCAATTTGATCTGTTTTTCTCCAAAAAAGACCAAAACTCTAAAATAACCATGGACCTGTTACCGGTTGAAATGGCAGTGCAGTCTAAGCCATCAGTAAGCATATAAACAATGTTATCAAAACCGGACCGGTCATCAAACCGGGGAAGCCCAAAATGTGAATCGGACCAGAACCGGCAAAAACCCGGGTAAAAAACCAGTTGACTAAAAAATACATAAAATATTCATATTTTGTAAAAAAACATATATATTCATGTGCATACATATGAATCCAAACCATTAATACAGAAATATGCAAAGTTTCTCATATATATAGCAAATATGGGTGCAAATATCCAAAATAGCACCTAGTGCAATACATCTCTGAGGTTCTGAACCAAAGTACATTAACAACGAGGCTCCAAAGTACATCAGCAAAGTTTTATTTTCTGTTTTTCTTTTTAAATTGAGTTTCGTGAGTCCCCACTTCAGACCAGCCAGTTTTGACAGGTTTAGTCGGTTTTGACCAGTTCCAGCCGGTTCTGTACACGATTTGGAAAAAAATCCGATTTGATGATTTTTTTTGCTGACCTGCCGGTTTTGTCGGATCCGGTCCGATTCCGATAACACTACATATAACGTAAAAGTGACCACTGTCACCTTAGTCACTTGTCCCCAACTACTTCAGAAGTCGAAACCTCCTAGGGGAGAGCCCTATTTTGACCCTGCAAAGACACTAAAGCATGAAAATATCTTCTTTTGAGAACACCTAATGATCAGTGCCTAATGGAGTCTAAATATGACAGTGAAAGTGCCATGCAATGTGTGTATCAGGTATGCTTCAGTAATGCAACGTATTCAATGATAAGCAAGTCAACTACATAGCACTTAGTATCCTCCAACTAATAACCAATCACTTTGCAAGGTGAAATGTGGTAAACAAACATCATCCACAATCTATCCACCATATAAGAGCAATTATTGATCAAGTATAAGCTTTCATCATAACTCAAAACCGCAAGTACAGCAGTACGTGCATTAAGACATAAAATTATGACAGCAGTAGGTACAGCATATACGTATTCCGTCATAATATAGGAGCAGCTGCAGCACTAGTCATATGTATATGATGAGCATTTATTTCAACATGTATTATATCCAAACTACATGTGTTAGTCTTTATATGAAGGCAATAAACAGTACCAACTCTGAAAACAATGTTCTAGCAGTAGTATAATAGCATTCTTGACAACATTCAACAGTGATTACATGTGCATTTAATTGAAATAGACAAAAGGTCTTATGCATTGGGTATGGTAGATATCTACAACATTCCCACACATTATCATATCAGTATGAAGACTAGTTCCATTATATCCATTAGCATTGGAATTGTAAACAATGTGTAGCGACAATTATGTTTTAATATCAATCCTTTATGTGTGTATGCAGCGATGTACAAGAGTAACATTTCAGTCACTGATGGTTAGCAGCAATTATCATTTAATCATAAGAGATAAACACCCTTTGTCATGTGTTAAAGCCTAACTTCCATGTGTGTTTAAAGCAGTATACATCAGTCATTTTAATGTCATGTATTCACATATGCATACACAATATTAACTGTCAACTTTGAACTCACCTTACTTTGTAATGAATGTATGCAGACGAAGTGTATGGTGAAAAAGGATGAGTACAATCCACTTGCTTGTTGCAATTAAACCAGAATTGGTGTTATCTAAAAACTAACCCTTCTCTTGTTGCCTTGCAGGTGTTGTAGGATGAGGAAAGAGGAGGGCTGCCACTGTAAGGGCAGCCCTAAACAATGGTTGAGTGGACTGTCATAGGGTATGACAAAGGGCAGCAGACATAGGGTCTGTTAGTAGGGTGTGAAGGGCAGCCAAGAGGGAGGTAAGGCCCAGCGAATCTAGGGTAGTATCCTAGGGAAGAGTCTGAGGGTTAGGATGAGTTTAGGGTGGCAGAAAAGGGTTGTGGGGGAGTGGAGCGAGGGTTTGAGGGAGGAAGGAATAAGGATAGGTTTAGGGTAAAGTTAGGATTGTTTTAGGACCTTTTAGGGCAAATTTTGAGATTTTGTAATTTTTGTATTTTTAGGGTTCCCTATAATTCCGCCTTAGGATTTTTAGGGCTCTAGGGGCTAGGCCGAATTTTTGGGGAGCCGACCGAAATTTTAGAGAAGCCAAAAAATGCAAAAAAAAATATTTTTTTGATTTTTAGGGTTTTCAACATAAAATTGCAGACCTAAATTTAACCTATACCTAATCCTAAACTAACCCTAAAACTAGGTTTTTTTTATAAGGGAAAAGGTGTGAAAACCAAGGGAAACCATATCCTAGCAAAAGCCCTACCCAACCTAGGGCTTCCAGGGAGGATGGCCAACCTAGTGAGGAAGGGTTCCTAGGTCAAGCAACTAGCTTAGAAAAACTAAGGAGAAACCTTTTGATTTTTAGGGTTTTCAACATAAAATTGCAGACCTAAATTTAACCTAAAACTAATCATAAACTAACCCTAAAACTAGGGCACCCTCACAAGGAGACATGCATCAACTTGCTAAGATAACAAGAAGGAAGGTAATGGCCTATCGTAGGAGAAGCCCTAGGGCACCCTCACAAGGAGACATGCATCAACTTGCTAAGATGACAAAAAGGAAGGTAATGGCCTATCCTAGGGCAAAGTGAAACTCTAGGGCTACCACTAAGACTTGAACATGCACATCCACCAACATCCAAACAAAAAGGTAAGAAGCTTGACCTCTTCGTGCTCGTGTTCGTCCAACAAATCAAAGCATCACCAAAAGCAGAGATTCACCAAAGAATTACCAAAAAATAGCTTGCAATAAAACGAAGACTTCGTCAAGAGGAGCGCATACATCCAAAGAAACCCTAACAAGGCTAAAACAAGTGCATAGTGTATTATCCCATAAGTTTTATCTTTAAAATGAAAGTGAAGAGATCTATTTATATGATCTCACACTCACTTTTCAATATCTAGGCCTACACGCCTTAAAATAAGTCAATTTAAAATTATAAAATGTCAACTTAAAATTAAAAAAATAATAATAATAAAATATAGCCTAAGGTAGGCTCAAGGTAGGCTACCTGGGGTATTTGTATCCCCAAGTGCCAAAACACGCTCAAATAAGCGAATCACTCTGAACAAAAGGCTGGAGTGAGGAGGAGGGCGGGCGGTATACCCCATCTAACCCCTAGAATATTGTAAAATCCCTCAATGCCCTCCTCAAAGCATGAAAGTGTCTCGACATGGGGGATGTCTTCCTCTAAGGAGATAAGGCCAGGGAGAGCAGGAACCCACTGACTGAAGGGCCAAGAGGGTGTCCTAAGTGGTTGTGAAGGGAGATGAATGTCTCATAGCTGAAGCAAAGGCCACCAGAGCACATAAACAAAATATGGAGCCATGTGACCCAATGGTCAACCCTTAGGGGGGGTCTGGACACCAACCCCGAGGTTAAAACCCCAATAAAGGGCAGTCAGCAGTGCCATTAAGCCATAGTACCCCTGAAGGATGACCAAAGGTCCCAGCCATAACCATGTTAATGTATCTATAACTTCGGAATGTATTCACTTGTATATCTTATGTATTGTGCCCCGATGTTTATTTCGGGAGGTATCTGTAATGTAATTGAGTCATGTCATGCCCCGATGTTCCGATCGGGAGATTCAATAACGTAAACAAGTCATGTAATGTCATTGAGGTTAACCCTCCATTGGAAGTCGGGGCAATAGTCCCCACAATTGAGTTAAGATTAACCCTCCTTGTTGATCGGAGGGCAAAGTCCCCACAGTTGTGGAGCACTAGGGTTATTAGACTCTCCTAGAGATGTCGGCCCTGGTAAGTAATTGTTAAGTGAGGCCGACTTGTTGGAGTGGATATTAAGTGAACGAAAGCATATAAATAGAGAGTGAGCCTCTCTATTTATCACACACACACTCACTCACTAGGGCGCATGAGTGAGAGAGCAGAAGCTCTCTCAAGTGAGAGAGAGAGAACACCTGTTGGAGATCATCTTTTCTGTCTTTGGGTTTTACTGCTGCTCATTCTATCTCTAAAGAAGTTGCGGGGTTTTCTCCTTTATGGTTTCCCCGAGGAAAATTCTTTGTGTCTCTTGTCTCTTGTGATTTTTGATGTGCATGTTATTCTCTCGGATAAGATCCTAGATCATATTGCTTAAATGATAAAAATCTAACATGGTATTAGAGCTAACCTGAGAAGAAGACAATGTGCAGCTGCAGAAGGTTCTTACTTTTTGGGTCTCTCTCCACAATCCATCAGCAAAAGAAGGCTAGGCTAAGTCTCCATTGAAGGGCGTATCTTTCTGTCGAAGCAGAATTTGATTTCAGGCATTTTCAGTTTTTGTTGCGAAAAATTAGGGCTTTTTAGAGAAGAGGAATTTTTGAGTGAGCCCAGAATAGGATTACTATCCTCATCAAAAACGCAGTTTAGAGACCTGGGTCGAGATTTTTGATTGGGTGAAACTCCAGGAAAGTCAAACCCTAGTTTGACCCCGTGCCTGAAAAACCCTAAAATACTGAAACTGATAGTTTTGGTAGATTCGATGTATCTCAAGATTGGAGATGGCTTAGGTGCCTAAACTTTCATAGGTCGAAGATAAATTCCTTATGTACACTGTGTCCAAGTTTTAGCCTCAGATTCGCTATATTCTAGGATATATGATTCCTCCAAGTTAGGGTTCCAGCCTCTCCGAGGATTCCTCCCCAAACAGGACACCTGGGGAGAATTGCTATATCTCAGGATAGGAAGGTCCAAATAAAATTTCTCAAGATGTTCCAGAAATTTCACGGACTGTACTTTCTGTGATAAAAATTTTCGACCCCGATGATGAAACAGTGACACGTGGTAGTCTATACAAGTTCGATATGTTGAACACTCCTAAAACAGGTCGCCTTGGGCAAACTCTCATAAGTCCCAATTGGTGAAACTAATTCTGATGAAACCTGTGGTGTTGGAACAACGACAGACGAGGTTACCTCAATACGAAATTTCAGACACAGAGGAGCATTAATTTCGGAGATACCGCAGAAACAGTATCAAGAATTTCTGCAATAGAAATTGGTAAACTAGGGCTTCTTATTCCGGGAGCTTCCCTCCACTGTTTTCAAAAAAGGAGTACATTGGACAACTCTCCTTGAAGACGTATATCTTTCTATCCAATCAGATCTTAAAGATTCCAAATTTTGAAAATTAGGGTTTCTCTAACAAACCCTAGGTCAGCCAGATCTGGAACCAAGACGGACACCTCAAATCCGTAAGATCCAATCTGGTTCTATTTACATTTGAGGTTCTCATTTGAAAATGACTAATCACACCAGCTTGATGACAAGCTTGGTGAGGCTGAAAACTTCCAAACATGGAACTATAAGATCTCACTAGTTCTTGAAGGAAATGAATTGGACACCACCTACATAAGTAGAGAGGTTCCAGTTCTAGAGGGAGATGAGGCTAAAGCCTTGCACAAGAAGAACTTGGTCAAGGCCAAGAAGATCATTGCTAATTCAATCAAGGATCACCTTATACCACAAGTGTCTTCCCTAAAGACACCGAAAGAGATGTTTGATTCCTTGACCAAGCTATTTGGAGGGAAGAACATAAATCGGAAGATGACTTTGAGAAAACAGTTGAAGAATGTGAAGATCCAGAATGCAGAGACCATGCAGTCATACTTAACAAGCGTCTCTGAAATCAATGAACAAATTGATGCAGTAGAAGAAGAAGTGGAGAATGCAGAAGTTGTGATAACCACCTTGAATGACCTCCCAGGATCATGGGATTCATTCATTTAAGCAATGTGTGCCAAAAGGAAGTGATTACTTTCAACAAACTCAGGGAAGAGTACACACAAGATGAAGCTCGACTCATAATAAGAGAAGAGAAGATGGGAGCAACTGAAGATCAAGATCTCACCATCCAAAGAAGATCCCTCAAGCGATGAGGAATACGAAGGACTCTAACTCTTGAAGAACCTCTTATCCATCTTATCATTTGGATAAGAAATGATGAATGAAGAAGATGATGAAATTGAAGGCTCAAGGAGTCTACCCACGAAACAAATAAAGATAAGTTGAAGGCTCAAGAAGGAGTCTACCCACGAAACAAATAAAGATAAGTATTCAATTGTCATTTCATGATATTATTTTGTTATGCATTTGTTTATATTCAGTTGATGTGTTATGCATGATAGAATGTTTGCATTAATGACAGTATACTACTAATATGCATGTGATGGGTAAGTAGCCCATGGTGCTATACAACTCTCCATTGCTACTTATCTAGAATGAAACCTCTTTGCTGACATATTGGATTAGTGCACAATCTCAATGTTGTCCTGGTAAAGATGGAAGGCATCTAGAAAATTTCCGTGAGATATGGATGAATGTTGTATTGGCTAAAATAGTTGCATGATCATATATGTATGCATAAGAATTTGCCATTATGAATATGCCTTATGAAATGTTTCTAACCATACAACTAATGCATTCGACTTGTAGGAAATATCGCGTACAATCACCTACAAGCAAAGAAGGATGAGACTTGTTCCGAAGAACAAGTGACGACAGTTCAAGAAAGAATCCAAGATGAATAATAGGACGAGACTTTCAAAAAAAGAAAGGGGTCTCAAACATAGTGCAGTTATGTGACACTGTTGAGCGACAAGGTTGAAGATGAAATCCTATAGAGGATGACAAGCTCACAGATGGGTACGAGAAGAATTTTTGAAAAGGTTCAAGATAGAGGATCTTGGTATCCAGTGACCATAGATGGATACATAGAATATTAGTAGCAGAAGAAGCTACTTGTCACTCCGGTACAGAATGTTTCAGTGGATAGAGTACGAAAGACAGAGAGAGAATGATGCTCCACTTCAGAGGGACTGACTGCAGAAGATCCTGAAGTTCGACATGGTAGGACACAATGGACAGCTTACTGATGGCTCTAGGCTTTACTAAGAGTAAAGTGGATTCCAACCTTTACTTCAAGGTTGAAGGTGGAAGACCAGTGATGCTCCTGTTATATGTCAATGACTTGTTCCTAATAGAAAAGAGGAACTTATTAAAGTTGCAAGAAGGAGACTTGCTGTCGAGTTCGAGATGAAGGACTTGGATATGATGCACTACTTTCTAGGCATGGAGGTGTGGCAGAATGCGGATGGAATCTCCCTGGGACAAGGGAAGTATGCAGTAGAGATCCTGAAGAGGTTCAAGATGATGTAATGCAAGGCCATGGCCGCACCTATGACATCAAACCTGAAGCTATTGAGTGACGCTTCATCAAAGACGGTTGATGCCACGATGTATCGTCAGATGATTTGTTCCTTGATGTACCTTTCAAATACGAGACCAGATATTTGCTTTGCTGTGAACACATTGAGACATGTTCACCTGATGGTTGCAAAGCATGCAGTGAGGTACCTAAAGGGTACAGTGGACTATGGGGTCAAGTATGAAGCGAATCAGAAGATTAACCTGGAGGGTTATGTGGATTCGGATTGGGCAGGCAATTCCATTGATAGGAAGAGCACTTCAGGGTGCTGCTTCAGTATGGGATCAGGTGTGATCTCTTGGTTTGGCAGGATGGACTCCTGCATGGCGCTGAGTACAAGCCGAGGCAAAAGATGTTGCCACTTGCTATTTAGGAGGTAGTATGTTTCTTTTGAAAACTACTATTTGATTTGATTGATCTGACTTGCATTTTTGTATGATGTAGAGAGGAGCAGTGAAGCTCCAGTATGTGATCCAGATCGAGATCTCTCGAAAGGAGGAGTTCTAGCATAGTCAGTGAGACAGGTTGTCTAAGCATAAATCCTGGCGAAGCTCATAGGTGGCTCAGACATAAACAGTCATGTAGGTTGTCCTCGAATGTAATCGGTCCTGGCGAAGCTCGTAGGCTATCCTTGGACGTAATCATCCCTGATGTGATTCTATGCTAGAAATGGCCAAAGTGAAGTTTGAGTACTTCAAGGAGAAGCTTGGTGTTCTCCAGATCGAGGTTCCTTCCAAGGGGAAGTGATGATTTCGTGTGCCTTTCTGACATCGTGATAGGATTGGTTCCTTCCATGGTCAGATGTAAGTGTTGTGTCTTTTTGACATGGTGACAGGATTGGTTCCTTCCATGGTCAGATGTAAGTGTTGTGCCTTTCTGACATGGCGGCAGGATTGGTTCCTTCCATGGTCATATATAAGTATTGAAGGCCATTCTCTAGGAGAATGGAGGCACCTGCTCAGTTACCAAAAAATTTGATTCCGTCTAGGACTGAAGCTCAGCTTAGTGCTGAGAAGCCATTCTTTGGGAGAATGGAGGCACTTGGTCAGTTACCAGGAAATTGATTCAGTCTGGGACTAAAGCTCATCTTAGTGCTGAGAGGCCATTCTCTAGGAGAATGGAGGCACCTGGTCAGTTCCCAGGAAATTGATTCATTCTGGGACTGAAGCTCAGCTTAGTGCTGAGAAGCCATTCTCTCGGAGAATGGAGGCACCTGGTCAGTTACCAGGAAATTGATTCAGTCTGGGACTTAAGTTCAGCTTAGTGTTGAGAAGCCATTCTCTGGGAGAATGGAGGCACCTGGTCAGTTACCATGAACTTGATTCAGTCTAGGATTGAAGCTCAGCTTAGTGCTGAGAGGCCATTCTCTAGAAGAATGGAGGCATCTGGTCAGTTACCAGGAATTTGTTTCAATCTGGGACTGACACTCAGCCTAGAGCTGAGAGCCATTCTTTGAGAGTGAAAGATGTAAGTGTTGGGCGGGCCATTCTGACATGGTTCTTGGATGTGTTCCTCTCATGGTCAAATATAAGTGTTGAAGAAGATGAAGACCTACCTGGAGGTTAGGCCTACATCCAGCATGAAAAAGGGTTGGCTCTGTAGAACTTCCTATGACGAGAAGGGCAGCCAAGAGGGAGGTAAGGCCCAGCGAATGTAGGGTAGAATCCTAGGGAAGAGTCTAAGGGTTAGGATGAGTATAGGGTGGTAGAAAAGGGTTGTGGGGGAGTGGAGCGAGGGTTTGAGGGAGGAAGGAAGAAGGGTAGGTTTAGGGTAAAGTTAGGATTGTTTTAGGACCTTTTAGGGCAAATTTTGAGATTTTGTAATTTTTGTATTTTTAGGGTTCCCTATAATTCCGCCTTAGGAATTTTAGGGCTCTAAGGGCTAGGCCGAATTTTTAGGGAAGGAAGCCAAAATTTTAGAGAGGCCAAAAAATGCAAAAAAAATATTTTTTTGATTTTTAGGGTTTTCAACATAAAATTGCAGACCTAAATTTAACCTAAAACTAATCCTAAACTAACCCTAAAACTAGGTTTTTTTTAGAAGGGAAAAAGTGTGAAAACCAACGAAAACCCTATCCTAGCAAAATCCCTACCCAACCTAGGGCTTCCAGGGAGGATGGCTAACCTAGTTTGGAAGGGTTCCAAGGTCAAGCAGCTAGCTTAGAAAAACTAAGGAGAAACCCTAGGGCACCCTCACAAGGAGACATGCATCAACTTGCTAAGGTGACAAGAAGGAAGGTAATGGCCTATCCTAGGGAAAAGTGAAACTCTAGGGCTACCACTAAGACTTGAACATGCATATCCACCAACATCCAAACAAAAAGGTAAGAAGCTTGACCTCTTCGTGCTCGTGTTCGTCCAACAAATCAAAGCATCACCAAAAGCAGAGATTCACCAAAAGCAGAGATTCACCAAAAAATAGCTTGCAATAAAAAGAAGACTTCCTCAAGAGGAGCGCATGCATCCAAAGAAACCCTAACAGGGCTAAAACAAGTGCATAGTGTATTATCCCATAAGTTTTATCTTTAAAATGAAAGTGAGGAGATCTACTTATGTGATCTCACACTCACTTTTCAAATATCTAGGCCTACATGCCTTAAAATAAGTCAATTTAAAATTATAAAATGTCAACTTAAAATTAAAAGAAAATAATAATAAAATATAGCCTAAGGTAGGCTACCTAGGGTATTTGTATCTCCAAGTGCCAAAACACGCTCAAATAAGTGAATCACTCTGAACAAAAGGTTGGAGTGAGGAGGAGGGAGGGAGGTATACCCCATCTAACCCCTAGAATATTGTAAAATCCCTCAATGCCCTCCTCAAAGCATGAAAGTGTCCTGACATGGGGGATGTCTTCCTCTAAGGAGATAAGGCCAGGGAGAGCAAGAACCCACTGACTGAAGGGCCAAGAGGGTGTCCTAAGTGGTTGTGAAGGGAGACGAATCTCACAACTGAAGCAAAGGCCACCAGAGCACATAAACAAGATATGGATCCATGTGACCCAATGGTCAACCCTTAGGGGGGCCCGGACACCAACCCCAAGATTAAAACCCCAATAAAGGGCAGTCAACAGTGCCATTAAGCCATAGTACCCCTGAAGGATGACCAAAGGGCCCAGCCATGACCATGTTGATGTATTTGTAACTTCAGAATGTATTCACTTGTATATCTTATGTATTGTACCCCGATATTTATTCCGGGAGGTATCTGTAATGTAATTGAGTCATGTCATGCCCCGATGTTCCGATCGGGAGATTCAATAATGTAAACAAGTCATGTAAAGTCATTGAGGTTAACCCTCCATTGGAAGTCGAGGCAATAGTCCCCACAATTGAGTTAAGGTTAACCCTCCTTGTTGATCGAAGGGCAAAGTCCCCACAATTGTGGGGCACTAGGGTTATTAGACTCTTCTAGAGATTTCGGCCCTAGTAAGTAATTGTTAAGTGAGGCCGACTTGTTGGAGTGGACATTAAGTGAACGAAAAAATATAAATAGAGAGTGAGCCTCTCTATTTATCACACACACACTCACTCACTAGGGCGCATGAGTGAGAGAGCAGAAGCTCTCTCAAGTGTGAGAGAGAGAGAGAACACTTGTTGGAGATCATCTTTTCTGTCTTTGGATTTTACTGCTACCATTGGTGCTCATTCTATCTCTGAGGAAGTTGCGGGGTTTTCTCTTTTATGGTTTCCTCGAGGAAAATTCTTTGTCTCTTGTCTCTTGTGATTTTTGATGTGCATGTTATTCTCTCAAATAAGATCCTAGATCATATTGCTTAAATGATAAAAGTCTAATAAACCACCATTGCTCAATAACGCCCCTCCTAGTCGAAAAAATTGGCCCTCTCCCTGGGGTACACCTGAAGGTGCGTTGGGTACAAATGCAGCGTAACAGGACACAAGAGTGGTTTTGACCTCCTTTAACCTCTTAAGCATGATAAATGACGAAGCAAAGTGAGTATCTACTATCTTCAACAATGATAGATCTATGTGGTTTTGTAAAATATTGTGTATATGGCATGCATCATCAATAAGATTACCAATCCATGTCACATATGAAGCAATAGATTTGAGTACTAAATTCAAAGAATGAGCAATGCAAGGTGTCCTAAATACTTGTGGATATTTAGTTTCCACAATCATCCCAACAGCATGTGTCTGACACATGGGAGATGGACATGGGGACCCTGGGGGATGTGTCTTGTTAGGTTGAAAGAGCGATTTTCAATTTGCTCCTACCTAGTCACAACAGTTGTTGCATAAAAAGTTGCAACATAATTGTTTCATTTTTAAAAATAATTGCTATTTTTTTATGTTTTATGTTACTCCTTTATCCCCTCTTCCCCTACTGGGGAATATCCTCCCCTCATCCCCAAATCCCATAGCTCCATTTACATATACCCAAACCTTGCAGCAACATATATTGTTTCTATATACTAAGAAGTCGTCAAGAAAACAAGAGATTTTTATAGAAATGTATGTAACGCATCAATCAGTAACTAATGTTTCTCTTGGCATAGCTTTATAGCTTAAAAACAGCAATACAAATTCATAACATCCTTCATGTGTTCAAAATGTTGTCTCGCATGTGCACTATGGTTATGTATTTGACAATATCCCTACCATAACTCTAACTTCATGACACCGCCAATTAAGGTAATGCATCTAGAAGATCATTATTTCTTAGCAAATTTTAGGATGATCTCGTTTTGTACACAATAGTATATAGATATCCTAAAAATCTAGCAGCCAGATATTTTTTTCAAAGTCAGTCTAAACATTTCGACGAATTTGAAGATTTCCGGCTACTCAAAATAACGTGAAGGGAAATCAGTTATATTCACCTGAAATCCAACAAGAATGGTAACATTTTACAATCCAATTGCAATTGGGGTATTATTCAAGGGTGTTGAAATCCATTTTTACATTAAAGACAACAAATTTATCAATCCAAAATTTAAATTTTGACAAAGATTGCATGCCCAAATTTCAGCTCAGCGATGACATTAAAAAAAATGTACAAACTCATAGAATGTTTAGCCTTCATCATCTTAACACAAGTATTGCAGATGAACTTGTTTGGGTATCGATTTCATGTTATCCAGTTATTCCTAACCTACATTTCCTACATTATAAGAATCATGAAGAGAGTGTTTATAACAATTGAGATTGATTAATAGCGTTCATGCTGCTCTCATTCATAGTCGTGAAATTCAGTTGAATACGTATCGAAATTATGCCTAAAAACAAATTTCCTACCCAATCAAATTGAATGTGTACAGTTCGAAATGTCCTAAACACACTAAAAATTGCATCTCTAATTCGAATTCAAACGAAAACCTCAAAGCACCCACATAAAAATTCATTCCAACCAAAAAAATGCATCTCTCGCTATTTATGGTGGTCAAGCCCTCAACCAAAACATACACGAGTTCAATTTTACTTGCTAGTGTGTTATAAGGGATGAGAAATTCATTTCGATTTTGAGCCCCGAAGAGAATGCGCCTACCTACAATTGTTGCAAATTTGAAGCAAAATCAACATAGAAGAGTGGAATTCCAACAACTAGAAAGGAGTTAAGCTCTGCAACATTGCAATAAGATAAGATAATTTTATTAATGTCCACAAATGATCAAAAAGTGGGTCAATGGAATTCAAAAGTACAATCCAATAGAGACATATTAAAGGAGTGCCAAAAGCTAAAACATCTCCTATAAGTTGAAGGTAAAGCATATAAAGAAACAAGATAAACTATTGTATGAGAAAAATAACCAAAATCAAAATCAAAACCCTTGAAATAAGATAACAGACTACACAACATGAGAGCTAGGTACATAATAGGAAGAGGATGAGGAAACACCTATTCCTACATCAAAAAGGGATGAATAGAATAAAGAGGAGGAGAATGTCCCTATGGAGCCATCAACCAAAGATAAGTAACTAATACATTGTCTGACAATGTCCTCGAAAGAAAGAGACCAAATCTAAAATGGATAGACAACGAAATTCTAGGGGTAAGTCGAAGCAATCAACCAGACTCTTCTAACACTCGAACTCATGGGAAAATCCTAGATGATACATTGATGTCTCGAAGGGGGTATCCAAACCACTACACTGTGTTAACAGCTAAAGTGAGAACTAGATAGAGGTTAAGCACTAGAACTCCTCAACATCCTTGTGGGGGTGAGTCTATCAACTAAAAACCAAGTGTTTGATTGCATCAATCTGGTGTCAAAAGTATCCCAAGTATCACCATGTCACTTGCTCCCACCATTAAATAAACACAGGAAAACGGAAGTGATCTACTTGATGGAGTCTAACCAAAAAGAACACCATAAGTGTTGAGCCATGTGTCTTAACACCTTCCTCATAAAAAGAGGAAGGCATTTATGATCTAGATATAGGAAGAATGTGGTGAGCAAACTCATGGAGTACTACAAAAGGTAGTGAATCCTCCATTTAATCTCATAGTAAATGGAATATCCAAAGATGAGGCTATGCTCGATTCAACCGCCTACAAGTGTTCAAGAATCCAACTCCGACAAGAACTTCCCCATAAGTTTAGTGTGGACGTACCAAAAGTAGTTCAAGTTAATTCTATTATGTAATTCATTTTATGAATAAAGTGAAAACCTTATATTCAACTAATAGAATCTAATAGTGTATTCATACCTTAGTCATTTAGATTAATCTCAATTGTACATCTCACTATGATGTTAGGGTTTTGGTAAATTAGGGTTTCAACCCAAGTATTGTACATCTCACTATGACGTTAGGGTTTTGGTAAATTAGGGTTTCAACCCAAGTATAAAGGTAAGTCAGGATAGAGTGTTTAGACATAAGTTTTGTCGAAAAGGAACAATGACAAGAAGAAAGGAGAGAAAGTAGATTTGCAAGAAGAGGATCGACCAACAGATTGCAAGTTGAAGACAATGGTGTACAACACTATTACAAATAGATCAATATCGGCAGAGGTGTACAATACAATCAATGTAGTGGTAGGACAATGCCATATAGTCCATACATCAACACCTCGAACTTTGTTTAGACTTACTTCACTTTAATAGGTCGTACACATCTAGTTGGGATGAATTTTGTTTATCGTGTAGCTGCAGGTTTTTAGCAGTTGTGGAGCTTCCCTTGTAATCTTTTAATCAAGATATTGATAAGTTGACTTCAAGGGAACACTTCCCTAGGTACAAAAATTCAACAAATGTTATATAAAGGAGGAAAAGCCTACTCTAATAGCAAAAAACCTGACCATAGTAATCATCATTAGCATTAAATGGTAATATTAAATACTTAAAGTAAAAAGATAGAAAATGAAAGATAAGGAAAAAGAAAAAGTTGGCATTTTCCTTATTCAAGAATCCTTATCTTTCATTTTCTATCAACTAAAAACCAAGTGTTTGATTGCATCAATCTAGTGTCAAAAGTATCCCAAGTATCACCATGTCACTTGTTCCCACCATTAAATGAAACACAGGAAAAGGGAAGAGATCACTTCATGGAGTCTGACCAAGGAGATCCCCATAAGTGTTGAGCCATGTGGCTTAACTCCTTCCTTATAAAAAGAGTTAGGCATTTCTGATCTAGATATAGGAAGAATGTGTTGAGCAAACTCATGGAGTACTACAAAAGGCAGTGAATCCTCCCGCTAATCTCATAGTAAATGGGATATCTAAAGATGAGGCTATGCTTCGACTCAACTGCCTACAAGTATTCAAGAATCCAGCTCCAACAGGAACTTCCCCATAAGTTTAGTGTGGACAGAACAAAAGTAGTTCAAGTTAATTCTATTATGTAATTCATTTTATGAATAAAGTGAAAACCTTATATTCAACTAATAGAATCTAATAGTGTATTTATACCTTAGTCATTTAGATTAATCTCAATTGTACATCTCACTATGACATTAGGGCTTTGGTAAATTAGGGTTTCAACCCAAGTATAAAGGTAAGTCAGGATAGAGTGTTTAGGCATAAGTTTTGTTGAAAAGGAACAATGACAAGAAGAGAGGAGAGAAAGTAGATTTGCAAGAAGAGGATCGACCAACAGATTGCAGGTTGAAGACAATGGTGTACAACACTATTACAAATAGATCAATATGGGAAGAGGTGTACAATACAATCAATGCAGTGGTCGGGCAATGCCATATAGTTCATACATCAACACCTCAAACTTTGTTTAGACTTACTTCACTTTAGTAGGTCGTACACATCTAGTTGGGATGAATTTTGTTTATCGTGTAGCTGCTAGTTTTTAGTAGTTGTGGAGCTTCCCTTGTAATCTTTTAATCAAGTTATTGATAAGTTGATTTTAAGGGAACACTTCCCTAGGTACAAAAATTCAACAAATGTTATATAAAGGAGGAAAAGCCTACTCTAATAGCAAAAAACTTGACCATAGTAATCATCATTAGCATTAAATGGTAATATTAAATACTTAAAGTAAAAAGATAGAAAATGAAAGATAAGGAAAAAGAAAAAGTTGGCATTTTCCTTATCTTTCATTTTCTATCCTTTTACTTAAATTTTTAACATTACCATTAATTGTTTCAGGATGTTTGAGAGTGGTTCCAACCTCATCGAACTTCAAATGAAAAAAAGTAGAATTTTAAATCCCATTCGAAATTCAACAGACTTAACAGTTTTTATGGTTTCAGGATTGCAATGTTTCCTCCGAGTTCTTTTCTGTATGAGGGTATGGTATTGGAATTTAATCAAACACATCAACCCCTCTATGTACCTTGATGTTGGTGGTGTTGATTGTTCAGATTGATGTTGGTGGCCTCAAAACTAGTTTTTGAAGAATCCCTAAATTATAGCCTATCTATTGGTGACCTCAAAACTACTTTTTGAAGAATCCCTGGTTTAAAACCTATTTATTGAAGAGTTCCTAGTTTATACCCTATTTATATATTGAAAATTTGAAGCTTTAGGTTGATGTTATGGTTAGTAGACCCATGGTTGACAAATTCACTACTAGATGATTGATGATTAATGAATGATGTCATATGGTATTATGGTTTATTTCATGTTTTTTATATTTTCCATAACTAATCCAACATTCTACATGCATTTGTCAACATATATGCATATATATATATATATAT
>LPNX010680592.1:321861-351838 GCA_001517045.1 Pseudotsuga menziesii
GAGCATTAAAAGCTCATGGGAGTTTACAGGTTGCACAATATTGTCAAATGGGTTGACAGATCAGAGTAGAACAAATATAAATTTTCTTATGGCTTCCCCTAAATGAACCATGTTCCTCAAATCCGTTGATGCATCTTCACCCATGGTTGACAAATTCACTACTAGATGATTGATGATTAATGAATGATGTCATATGGTATTATGGTTTATTTCGTGTTTTTTTATATTTTCCATAACTAATCCAACATTCTACATGCATTTGTCGACATATATGCATATATATATATATATATATATATATATATATAATGTGTTTCCAAACCGGAAGCTTTTGAAATTTTTCCTTTTCACTCCTGCTTACGCTTCCACTCCCAAGTAACACAGGTCAAGGCACAGTTGGAGAGCATTAAAAGCTCATGGGAGTTTACATGTTGCACAATATTGTCAAATGGGTTGACAGATCAGAGTAGGACAAATATAAATTTTCTTATGGCTTCCCCTAAATGAACCATGTTCCTAAAATCCGTTGATGCATCTTCACATGTGAAAGATGCAAATGTAATATTTACATTGTCAACAGATCTTGCGGAAGAAGTGGAGGTCAAACATGTTGTACATTATGTGGCAGTAGGTAAATAGCTTTGTGCAAAATACCCTACTATTTGTTGGGCCCCTTCTAGTGCCCACTTCATAGATTTGATTTTGGCAAACATTGGAAGTTGGAGAGGGTGCAAGATGTTGTTCATGAGTGCAAACAAATAACCAAGTACATCTATAACCATGCTTGGGTGTTGAGCCTTATGAGAGAGTATACAGAAGTTGAGCTCAGTCGCCCTGCTATCACACGGTCTGCAACAAACTTGTTCTCCCTCCAAAGACTTCTTAATGAGTACCAAGCATTGAGACGGAAGATTAGTAGCAAGGGATGGATACATTATAAAGACAGCACAAAACCAGATGCAATGGCTATAAGCTTGTCTATCCATAGAGATAGTTTATGGGAGGAAGTCACTGAGATTGTCAGCATGACAGAACCACTTGTGGAAGTGTTGAGGATCATGGATGGTGACATACCACCAATGGGATATGTTTACGAGGGGATGGACAAGGCCAACGAGACCATCAAGGCCTTCTATAAGGGGAATGAATCTAAATATCTCCCTAAATGGGATATTATTGATTCCAAGTGGGGCAAGGAGCTACATTCATGTAATGTCCTCTTCCAATTAGGCCTTGAGGCCCAAAACCGCTAACCTATGTGATTCCTGTGGGTTCGAGCGATTACTGACAGTTAGGGAATCAGCTGAGGACTGATGCCATCCATAGAAGATCTAGGGCATCATCATTTGGTCAAGAAGGGCCACCTGGGCCAAAGGCCACCTTCGTGCATGCCATCCAAGCATTATTTAATGATGCATGCACTCTTTAAGTCTCGATCCACATGCATGCAAGTCAACGGCAAATTAGAAGATAAAGTGACCTAATTAGGTCAAAGATTAGGTTTTGCGCAGTTGAACTTTATAAATAGAGGATAAAGCGAGAGGAGACTTCACTTTTGATTATGATTATTTTGGGAGCTCTTGGAATAGCAGCACAGCATGCAGCACGGCAGTTGGGGTTGGAGACGGAGTCTTCAGCTAACAGGATTTCGACAGTGAAACATCTGTCCTAGTCTTATTCAGGGTAAGCCATACTGGTTCACCACTTGTTCTTCATTCATTCATCAGTTATCTAGCATATGGTATAGATCGTTGCAGGGACACGTGTGCAGCCGTAAAGGGGGGGTTTTCAGCCGGAAAGCCCTAATCAGCAATGGGGCCTTCAGATCTCAGTTTCCTTCCGAAACTCAGGCACCATTCTCATCATCAACATCATACTCCGGTACCCGGTGATTATCAGATCCATCCGTGCTCATCCGGAACAGTTATCAGTAGTTTCAGGATTCCAGGGGTGTGAGCAGCTGTCTCTCAGGAGCAAGTCGCTATCCTGCCTAGAGGACTCAGAAATCACTCTTGTATCAAGCATTCTCTCCGGCACGGAAAGGCTATCAGCCCCGCAAATCCGCAGCTACATCGGACACCTCCTTCCTTGAGGGCGTCACCCTTTTCTGACTGGGCGTCTTGCTGCTGGGGGTTCACCGTAAGCAGAGGAGATCAGTTCATCTCCTATCCAGCTCTCAGTGCTTGCATACTTTCTCCAGAGCAGCCCAGCTAGCTTATTAGTGGTAAGTGTTCATTCTATCTCACAAACCCTAACCCTAATTTTCCTATAAAATAGAGATTTTTGCATGGCAGTTTGCATGCCCAGTTGTATCAGCCTTTTTGCTTAGAAATAGAAAATATCGGGATTTGGGATATTACAATTCACCATTGCATGCAACAGGTACATATCTCAATCCGAGCATATTCTATAATGATGGGTCTAAAATTCAAAAAGGTCCTAAGGTGATAAAAGGTGTGATGATATGCATTGAGAGGATGTACCCTAATCAAGAGATTCAAGACCAAATCAATATGCAACGAGATGTGTACAAGTAATCATTTGGCATGTTTGAATTTAGCTCAACACAACGTCTTAGGGAGAAGAAAATGCCATTTAAGATTCAATTCGTAAATCGTTAAATTTATTTTGCTAGTTTTATCTTTCAAGTTTGACATTGCAAAACTTGTAATCTCTGTTTGTTTGTTTTTTATAACAGCTAATTGGTGGTTAGATTGTGGCACTGAGGCACCACAACTACAAGAATTCGCCTTCAGAATCCTGAGTCAGCCTCACAACACTCCAGGTTGTGAGCGCAATTGATCAGTATTCGAGCACATCCGCACTAAAAGGCGCAGCAAGTTGGAGCATGAGAGGTTGGAGAGTTGGTCTACAAATACTACAACCTTTGGATGCTCACAAAACAATTGCGAGCAAAGGATTTGGATCCAATAAAATTGGATCAGGTTGATCTAGTCTCTGATTAGGTAGTGGAGGATTAAGCTCCCGCTGATTTGAGTTGGCTTGATGAAGAGACCGAAGGTCCCTCTGGTGTACCATTTGCCGAAATTGAAACACCAAACGCACTGGCATCAGAGTTGATTTCAGTCTAGTGATGTTGGCACTAGCACCACTCAGGCCTATACTAGGTGTTCTACTACTCGTAATCATGCATGAGACTCAAGATTGGAGTTGGAGACACTATCTTTTTTTTACTTTCTAGTTATGTTTTGAGTTATGTATTTGAACTTAGTACTATCTTGGAATGTGTTCAAGGAATCATCTTTCAGTTCACTATTTTGCATATAAATATGTATTGTCAAATGTTGGAATATCAATTTTTATCAGATTATCTAATGAATTTCTGCATAGAATTGTTTTTATAGCTTATATGGAATAGAAATGTCATTATGTATATTTTTTGTGCACAAAAGTTATTATGTCTTTAATTTTTTTCATATTTGATGAGTCTTTGTCGAGTCTTATCCAAGTCGCCGAGTCCCAAGCTGGCCAAGTATTTGCCAAGTCCAAGTATGACTACACTGGTTATAACCTCAATGATTTATAGACCCATTTTATCTCCACTGATGCAGGATAATTACTGGAATTGATGGACACCAATGTCATAATAACCACTTCAAAAGATAAACACAATTGCCATTAAAAAGAGCTGCTATCCTCCACAGACAATGTAAGCATTGAAAAATAGCAAGTCTACAAAAAGTATATACTCAATATTCAATGGCCTTACTCCCAAGTTTCCAACTAGAATCCATAATTCCTGCAAGGTACCACTTTAGATCATTTTTTTATTGCCCTTATGTAGCTCTAACATTGGTATAAAATCAGGCTTCAGATAATATATTAAGCCTCTCTAGAGTCAACAATTAATAAGATAAAAAACTGTCATCAATCTGACCTTCTTCTGCACTCCATCAGCATGACCACTAATTTTGAATCCTCTAAAATTAATAACTCCTCACTAGCATGAGCAAAGCTCAGTAGATGGTAGAATTATTTGTCTTTTTTTCAGTTAAGAATCTAGATTCTAGAACATGGAATTATTTGTCTCAAGTCTTTATTATAGTGCATTTTGTAAACATCATATGACAGTTTAAGGCTTAGGTTTGAACTATTGACTGCATATTACAACCTTTTGGTCACGATACCCTGTTTCATTTTATGGTTGATGTTATATGTCACAGTTTGTTGATGATAAATGTTGCTTGTTGAAGCTTGATACATGGAAGGTTGATGTTATGGTTGAACGCTTGATGAAAATGCTACAAGTTATAGCATCTAGATGGTTGATGTTTTAATGATTATGACTGACCTATTACAAAAATCTTTATTTTCATATTTTTTGTAGCTAATCCATCAATCTGCTTCCTTTTGTCTTAAACGTATGCAACAAAATATATTAAAATATATATCATATAATAAATGCTCCCGGAACACTTCACTCCCATAGTCTTTTCGAAATTGGCACTTCACGCCTGCTCCCAGCAGCCTTGTTCTTAGCTCTTAATTGGTTTTTCCCCTAAAGTGATTCATTGGACTGTTAAATGACAAGTCACAAAAGGAGCTTCAATAAGAAGACTACATTATTCCTCATCCTATCAAAAATCTTACTTTCAAATTATCAAACATACATAAATTACTGGTCCATTTGGTGTGCAGCCTTGTTGACATAGCATTACTAGGATGTTTCTTATATAGATTAATGGTCTTTGTTGTCTTTGTGTGAATCTAATCTCTTTGAGATAATATTACTCAATCTCGAACACCCATTGACCTCTTAGTTTGACTATTGTAAGAGTTCCAAGTCACTGAACTCAACATGAACAAGGGAGAAAGTTTGTTAATTGAGGAAAAGCGAATGGGTTTGCTTATATAATATAGACTGTAGAATATATCATCACCATGTCCATCTGCGATTTAATTATTTGTATATACATCTTCGATTAGCCAATATGGAAATCTGATTTATAGTTCCACTTGTCACCATTAGCTTTCCCATTATTAACTGTTATGGACAGACTGAATAATAGCAAGGGTAAAATCCAACAGCCCTTAAACTAATAGTTTTTGAAAAAAAGAGGTGGGTAAGTGTCACATGCCTCTCTTTATAACACAAGAAGTGGCAATATCTCAATAGGTGTATGGCTAGGTTTGCTTAAATGTAATGATACACATCAGAACATAAGCACTTGTAATGTTTATAACAAGTAGTTGTATAATTTTTCTTTTTGTGTGCACTGTAAAACTCAAATCTCATTCTACACTACAACAAAAACTCAAGAACTAACAGTAATACACATCACCTCATAGGCACATATACAAAATTCACCCATAAAATAATCTCTCTATTTCTCTATATGCATGAACAAAATGTCCATATTGTTTACAGCCATCGTGCAACGGTGGAAATATTCTAACAGTAAAAGACATTGATATTCATTTGTTTTCTTATTAGCACCTCTTAATGTGGATGCTCAAAATTGATACCATTGTAAAGCAAATAATGGAAACACTATGTCAGTTGGGTCTAGCTCAGGTGGTTAGGGAGAACAAAAGTCATCCTCCACACCTGAATTCAAAACCAGCTTGTGACATGTTTTGTTCTTCATGAGCCAGGAGGAATATCTTATCCTTACTTATGGGCTGGAGGGTGGGGTGCTTAGTTACCATTAGATATAAAAAATAAAATAAAAATGGCAACACCAAGATCACTAGAAGAATATCAAAGCACAAAAAAAAAACAAAGAGTGGAGCTTGTTTATCCATGATGATCACAAAGATATAAGTACTTCCAAATCGTAGTAGGACAACCCCAAGAAATAAGAGAAAATATTCTCCAAAGATGGAGAAATCCGAGAAAACTCCTCTTCAAACTGCAGTAGCGAACTTCTCCAGCAGAGCGCGAATTTGTGCTACAGTGCTAAATCATGGTGTGTCAAAATAAGGAGAGGTACCCCCTATTTATACTGATTCCTTGCTGGAAAAATCTAATTTTCCATTGGGGCCAACTTGTCATTTAATAATAATAAATTACATTTTATTATTATTAACCATTTCTTTACCTAGTCGACATAAGTGAGGATGCCTCACATGACTACTACAACAATAATCCCTCTTAGCCAAGGAGGCACCACCAGTATTATCGTATTGGAACACATATGGATATCAACAGTACATCACAGCTATCTCGAACATTTCTATACACATGGAAGGGCTCCCAACACAGTCTCAGTTCGTCGAGAAGTGTCTATCAATCTTCATGCATCAGTTCAATCCAGTTCATCGAAGGACATGCACAAACTCCACAACTCCTACATCTGCTCAACCCAGTTCATCGGGGAAGCAGGATCCAACTCCACAACTCATGCATCTACTCAACCAAGTTCGTCGAGGAAGCATGCATGTAATCAACGTGCATCAGCACAGCCCAAAGATCTCACTACGACTATCACTACTAGTGAGTCTTCGCCACATTATGGGCAACAATCTTCTTATAACATCCATAAGGACTACATTAATATGAGGGCTCACAAGGGCCATGACTTTATGTGAGACTTTCATCATAAAAATAATAATAATAATCTATTTTTAAGGTCATCGCCAAGCGAGATACCAATTTGGTGTATGAGAACCCCTTTACGCAGTGATTTAATTGCTAATGTCTACAGAGGTGTACATACACTACCCCCCTCTGGATTTGAACCTGTGATGTCCTAAGAGGAAACACATGCTCTTAACCATTAGGCCCACTCATGCTATACAACCATTAGGCCCACTGATATTCGTATGGGATACAACCCATAAATCCCCAACCATACAAGTTGCTAAATTTGTACAGTAAACATCCATTGTTCATGCTGGGTGTACCACTACAGAGCCAATCCTTTTTCATATTGGATGTAGTTCTCAGCAATGCTAGTCCTTTTTCATACTGGATGCAAATCACATACGTCTTCCTACAGAGCCAACCTTGTTCCATGCTAGATATGAAGACATGTTCATACAGAATTGACAGTGTGACTATTACTCCATCTCTAGGATGAGTCTTGGATAGTCACACATAATCCTCAGAGACTGTAACTATTACCTCATTTCTAAAATGAGTCTCTGGTAGTCATTGGAGGTCGACTATATCTATACTCGTATGGGCATACAGAGTCATGTATCATGAATTACCCAACGAGCTACAGAGCCATGTACCAAAATTGAAGCCAGGTATCACTGCATGACTCACAAGCGTCCACCCAAAACTCGGGGGTTCATACCGAATCACTGTCAAAGTTCACAGGTGTCCACATCAAATTTCTCATTGACAAATGTTTACCTAGGACTCAGGTGTACAAAATCACTATCATAGTTCATAGGTACAGAATCATTTGTCCCCAGATGTCTCCCTAGAATTCAAGTGTACTGAATCACCATCACTATTCATAGGTGTTCACATTAGGACTACATAGATCTTTCGGCAAAGCCATCCTTGTTTCATGCTGGATATGAAGACCGGAGGTCGTTCACAAACCACATATACGGCTAGAAGCTTCGCCCAAATTTGCAGAAAACGTAGGGTTGGGAGCAGCAACAATATATATTATTTTTTTAAATATATTTAAAAAAATAAAGTTAAAAAAAAACATAATTGATTAATTTCATAGCTTAAACTATTTTATCCTCTTAATCCTCTAGAAGTGTCATGAAATTTGTTCTTTTTAAATTTGCTCACTCCTCTAGGTCCACATTATACAAATCTCATTGTACGAGTTTGTAAAGGCAGGTTGCATATATGTGTACGAAGCACCAATAGNAAATTCCTTGTTCCAACTCCATCTATAGTATTGCTCCTAAGAGTGCTTAGTCTTTGGGTGCCTCTGCATTTTTTTTATGGTAACTACTACTTACTTCTAATGTGAATGAACTTGATTATCTTAAGTTCAACTAAAAAACTTTCAAATTTTTTGGTATCTTGAGTTTGATATGGTTTATGATCCTAAATTGCTATACTAGTCAGTATGAATAACGTAAGCTAGCTATAATCATTTGAGATATGAATTAAAGTTGTTCAATATCTTAGTATTGTAAAAGATCCATTTGCATTCACTTAAGTACACTTGCTGCATATATTTTGAGTGTAAATGGATCTAAACATTTAAGAGGTGTGGGCCCTTTTTATTTATATAACCTTGAAAATAAAAATAAAATGGCATTATTGATAGATTCATTTGATTTTTTTATTATTGGTGATTTCTTGACACAATAAACTTCGATCATTCAATTTCTTTTCAACACTTTTCTTATGATTTTGGCCTCCACATGGTCGGGAGCTTGTAGAAGTTCCCTGTTTGTTTGGGAGCTTCTAGAAGCTCCCAATAAAAAGGGAGCGGCAAAAGCAAGTTCCCACAAAGCTCCTGAAAAGCTCCCAAGTTCCCAAAGAAGCTCCCATCAAAAAGGGGACGTTTCGTACCAACTCCCAAGCTCCCAGGAGCGGGGAAACGTCGGGCACGGGTTGCCAAAATCCCGAGAGCGGTACCCGTGCAACTATATACGTCTTCCGATAGAGCTAGCCATGTTTCATGTTGGATATGAAGACAACAGTTCTTTCACAGACCACATATACATACCAGTGTGCACCAATCTCTCCATCATTTTCAAGATATCTGGGAGATCTCCTCACTCCTTCTCGGAGCGATCAAGAGAATGCATAAAGCATGCATTGGCCTCTACATCCCATCTCAGGATGAGAGATCTCCTCGCTCCTTCTCGGAGTGATCGAGAGAATGCACTAGCCTCTCCATCCCATCTCAAGATGAGAGATATCCTCACTCCAAGAAGGAGTGATCAGGAGAATGCACTCGCCTCTCTATCCCATCTCAGGATGAGAGATCTCCTCACTCCTCGAAGTGATCGAGAGAATGTTTGGTATGGTATATGTATAATCATCCTTCCCTCTTAGCGAGGGATATAATCATGGAACGAATCTCCACACTTAGGGAGTAAATTCAACCTTTCCTACTACCGAGGGAGTCAATCTAAAACTCATCTCCCACTACTTCACGGAGTTACAGTCCCATCCTGAACCTACGCACAATTCAGCTAGCAAAGGTATCAAATATATCGAGGCAGACATTTTTGTCCTACCCTATTCTAGATATGAGATGCAAATACATAATCAATTATATCAATGAAATCATGTACCTAAGAGAGAGTATCAATAGACTAGTTTCCCACCCCATCTCAGAATGTCTGAGAATCCTCCCTCTGTGTTGGAGCATTCGACTCCCTCTATAGCTGATCATCCTACTCCCTCTCTGGGGAGTCCATAGATACGATGTAAGTATCCATCCTGGTGACAACCAAGTACATCGAGAAATCAAGACAACATCGCCATTGATATAGCCACAGTCGTCATGCTCAATCTGCTTAGGATCTCAACTATGCTCTTCCTTAACTTAGGAAGACGTCATCAGGTTTCACACCATCATATACAAAATGGCCAGGATCCTCATCTTGAGCGCTAACTTCCTCCTCCAGAATCCATATACCATGACTATGATTGGAAAGTAATTGCTTTCCATAATCGTCAAAGAGACAAACAACTGTAGCAGAGAGACCGACATTCGTTGAAGCCTTCCGCTTCCAATTGCCAATCTCTACATAAGATCATATGGGCCTCTGGGTTATGTATCCACATGTTCGGTCCTCATCTGTCTGCTATCATGACTTCCACTTGACTATTTCGAGAGGATGTTTCATCATCCATCCCTGTAGACCACATCGCATGGTCCTTTCCCTACAAGTCAAATACTATCAGATGGTTAGCAACATTACATAATCAAATCAATGCAATAACAATAGTTCATCCAGGCATGAAGGCAATTTTTACCCAATGCTTCGACGCAACATACACATGGCTATTATTTGGATGCTAGCAGTCTCCATCAATGTTGCACAACTCGGACTTGGCAAAGACTCAGTTGGCATATGACTCGTCGACTCAGGAAAGATTCGGGAAGGACTCAGGACAGAGTCAGCAAATAGGAAAAAAGCTTAAAATATGGTAAATTTTAGGCCAAAAAATAAGGAAAGTCCAACAATAACCATATTCACAATTTATATTAATAGTAGATACCACTGTATTTGTGGGAGCACCATTAACATTAAGACTATGGTATATACTATATTGAAGCTTATGTAATTTTATCTTAATCAACATAAAATTAACTTTTTATATAAAAAATTATATTATAAAAACATTTTCAAAACTCTATGCTATATGGAAACTTATGTAATTTTATCTCAATCAACTTAAAACTTTAAAATTAACTTTTTATATAAAAAATTGTATTATAAAAACATTTTCAAAACTCTAAATTTTGAATAATCAACATAAAAATAACTTTTATATAAAAAATTATATTTTAAAAACATTTTCAAAACTCTGAATTTTGAATAAGATTTATCACTACAAGAGTATTAGCCTAAAGTCCATGGAATTCCGTTGATGGCAGAGAATCACATTGATCATCCATATCAACTATTGAGGATTTCTCATGATATTTGTTTTCGTCAAGTGTCATAAAGTTTGGAAATGTCATGAATGGTTGAGAATCATCCAGATCGGCAGTTTAGGATTACTCATGAAATTCGCTTCCATCGACAATCAAAAAGTTTGGAAATGCTGCAAATGGTTGAGAATCATCCCGCCTATACTAATTGACGGTTGAAAATTACTCATGGGAAATAAATCCGCCAAAATTCAAGCAAACCATAAAAATGTTTGAAGTCCATTATCAATTCCGCAAGGTTTTTTTTGTGCGTCCATGCGATTTCAAGCGAGTCCGACCGAGTCTCTACCGAGTACATGCAAGTCTTGGCGAGTAAACGAGTCTATGCCGGGTTATCAAGTCTATGCCAACTTTGAAACGATTACTCGTTTTGAGGTTTGACTCGGGTAGACTCGCGAGTACCCGCGAGTCCTTCCTAATTCGTGCTTCATTGGTCTCCATTATAACATACCATCAAGAGTGTACACTAATCTAAGCTTGTTAGAAGGAAAAGTCATCCAAGAGGAGTCCATGAGATGTTGCGCAGCATTACGGGCTAAATCATAACACATACTATATGAGCCTACTATTAATAAAAGAACCATTTTACATCCTCAACAACTTCTAGGAATCTAGATTTGCATAAAACATATTCAAAAACAACAGATCTAATCTACCAGAGCATGTAAGACAAATACTTATCTTTTATTGTTTTGTGGGTGGGCTCCCACTGACTCCTTTGAGAGTCCACTGGTCTTCATTTGCTAGTTGGGAGTCCATCGCCACCTGGATCTTCATCTCATCACCTCAACATTGGGAGTGCTTAGAAAAAGAACTTCGTACGATCATGATTCTTTAGCTTCTTCTGAGAGGTGTCTTCATCGACATCTGCAATTAAGGCTTGATGCTTCGTCTTCTTTGAATCACTACAGTTTCATGGCAAGAAAGGCAAGGGTGGAAGATCAAGTCCTACTTCAGATCAAAGGAGGAAGAAGGATATTTCACGTGTTTGTTGTTACAGATTCAGAGGCGAGTTGCTCTATGCTCCTTCTGAGGTGATGTGACGTGGGAAACACTCTAAAACGTGGAGCCCTAACTTTAGGCAATGACTTCTTCTAGCACTGCTTTGATACCATGTTAGAATTTCATAGCTGCAAAACCAAGATCACTAGAAGAATATCAAAGCACAAGAAAACAAAACAAAGAGATGAGCTTATTTAACCACGATGATCACAAAATTCATCTCCCAACCATAGACAAAACAATGTCACCCCCGAGCTCGCCCTTCCAAGAGAGATAAATCATTCAAAGATAGAACTACTTCCAGATCGTAGTAGCACAACCCCAAGAAATAAGAGAAAACCTTCTCCAAAGATGGAGAAACCCCAAAAAACTCTTCTCCAAACTGCAATAGTGAACTTCTCTAGCAAAGGGAAAACTTGTGTTGTAGTGCTAAATGGCAGTGTGTCAAAATGAGGAGAGGTACCCCTTATTAATATTGATTTCTTGCTGGAAAAATATAATTTTCCATTGGGTCTAACTTGACTGTTTTACTAGGGTCGACTTGTCATTTAATAATAATAAATTATAAATTACATTTTATTATTATTAAACATTTATTTACTGAGCCAACATAAGTGAGGATGCCTCACATGCCTACTACAACAATAAATCCATAATGAAAAACATTAATTTGAGAGCTCAGCATAATGATAATATATTATTTGGAAATATAACAAGATGTAGTGGTTGGAAGCATCCTCTTAAGCAAATATTTGTAACAAGATCACTTCGCAATGCCTGTTCGAAGAATGGATTAACAGATCACAAGGCAAACAAAGCCATTTATTTGGACAAGGGGGTCCTCGTCAAAAATGGGGACCCCCCTCAGAAGTATTGGATGCCCTAAGTTGATTAAGATAAACCTTAACAAATTAACCCACATTAGTGTTTTCAATAAGGGCATAAGAAGAGAGTGAAACACTTGTCATAGTGAGAAATACGACTTCCATGCAAGTCTTATCAGTCCTCTTAGTCTGCGCAAGGGAGACTTAACTCTTCCCATGTGCCTTACATTCCCTCACTCCTTGGTGTCCAAACTACAACATGCCAATCTTTATGATTTATTTTCCAGCGGGGGGGCGCATTCTGGGATTTAGTAGCAGGATAGTTTTATTATCTTTGAGGTTGAACAAAACCTCTCTTGAGGGTTTTTAGGAAGGCTTTGGGTTATTCGTGGTCTGCATTTCTCCTTCAGTGCTTGAAAGGGTCTTTCCCTTTTCACCCAATTTCCTAGTATGGCTAACCCTTCCAATATTAGTTTTTCTCAGAGGTCTCCACTCACTCTGAGAAGATCAGATCTCAACTCGACCACAATATTCACTAATCCCAAATGAAATACACTTCAATGAAAATAAGAATTAGCAACACATGAAATCCTTACAACTCACAAACAATTAGGAAATCACACGACTCAGAAATTTATCGTGGAAACCCCAATGGGGAAAACCAGCTACAATGGGGCGTTCTTCTTTCTCGATCCCAAAACAAATAGAATATAGAACAAGTACAGTAAGATTTAGAGAAGGAACTACTGATCCTAAGAGGCCAAATCCCTAGATCTACAGCAGCTGCAACTAGTGCTCTTGGATAAAGCGCCCCCAGTAGTACACTCTCACACTGGATCTCTCAAATCTAACTCTACCAATCACTGGAGTTTGTACACTCTGCCTAACTCTCAGAAGGATGCTCCCTCAGTCCTCTGCTATGATCTACTCTGCTCTAGAAGATGAATAGTGTCCTCAATCACTAAAAATGTCCCCCAATTGTACAGCTATGCCCTAACTCCTCTGAGGCACGTCTCAACTAATCTGCTATCAGTGTGACTAGGACTAGTCACTAAAGGCCTCTCCTCAGTCACTAATCAAGACCCTCGACTCTCTAGGCCCTCTTAGCCTCCCACACGTGTGCAACAACTCCCTCACGTCCCACGCGTGTGACGTGTTGCTTCTCACGTCCTTCTCCAACTACTCAGACTACTGCTGTTACTTCTCTTCAGTCTCTGAAGATGCTCAGTGAAGACTCTCTCTCTCACTGCCATGATGAAAGAACTCCTCACTCTCTGAAGATCTATGCTCTCATTGCCCTCGGGAATGCGCCCCTAGCAATATCTCATATGGTTTTCCCTCCTTTGGTCAACTATTGTGCTGATCTCCTGATGCTCACAAAAGATGAATGGTTTTTGCACCCTCGATGCCATTTTATAAGTCACTAAGAAACTAGCTCACCAAACCCTAATTAGGGTTCCAAAACTCTAATTTCACATTTTTGCCAAAAATCAAATTGTTGCATTAAAAAATGCATGCATGCACTTTTGCATGCAACTGGAAAAAATGACTTTAACTCATATCATGCCTTCACTGCTAGATCCATGACACTTGGCAAACTGCATCTCACACTCTACCCCCTACTTATGATGATAAGTTCCTCCATGATAGGCAGTCCACATGGAGGAGATCTTGAGTTACCCCATAACTCAACACTCTCTCTTAATGAGGGATGTTCGACCATGCCAGATGCCCAGATCCAACAAGTCCTCCGCTGCATGAACAGAGATGTCTGTCCTGACTTCCATTGTTGCTCTCTGACTTGAGGTACTATGATCCTCCTCCATCCTAGTGGTCTCAAAAGGAGCCTCTCGCTCTCTCTCAAACCATATCATCGATCCTAGACTCAGACTCCCTCCGAGACTTTATTGCAACCAACCTCTGAAGTTGTCATCAAGCAGATCAATTGACCGGTGCCTGGCCTCCCTGCCCTGAGATGATTCAACTCGCTCCTTAGCTAATTCCATCTTAGTTTCTCATACCAACTCAGTATATGGTTGGTACTAGTAGCAACATCTCGCTCATCTCTCTGCCCTGTGGACTGACTCTCCAAAGGCACATCCAAACTGCGAACTTTTGGCTCCAATTCCATCTTAGAGTCTGACGAGGACTCTGAAAACCACCCAGCTGCTCCTAAAGTAGGTCTCCCCCACACCACATACTCACCATCAATCCTATGACCCATCCACACTGGATCAGCCCCTCTTGGATAGGTGAATATCAACCGTCTTTGAAACACTACAAAGAACCCAACATCATCCAATGCTAACACTAAAAGTTATCTCACTCTCAGTCTTGGTATGAGGAGGCCTCCTAATACCTCCTCCATCAATGTCATCTCTAGAGAAGCCTCACCCTCTCTTTATCTCTGACATTGATCCATGTTCCAGACTCCCTCCAGAACTCTACTCCAAAATCTCTCTGAAGTTAACCATAGGTTGACACAACAACCTGTACAACGTGCCTTGTCTGATGTTATGCCTCACTGCTGCATCCAAGGTCACTCCCTCTGAATATAGAGGAATTTGTCCATCTCGAAACACCATACTATATTCCTCATCCACTAAAGCTAATACTGAGGGTAAATCTCTCAGCTCTAGTCCATGCATCCTTCCTGCCACCTTCAGAGAACTTCCTGGCTCGAGCTAGAATCCAACCCATCCAACTCCCTCTTTTGCATGTGTGAGCCTGTCTCTAAAACCTTAAGGAACACTTCTCATATTCCCATCATCTGGCTAGATGCAGAAACCCTCTCTTTCACAGATATAGGGTTCACTCTCACATATCATATGTGGCCTTTCTATAATCTGAGCCAAAGAAATTGTGAAATGATCACAATCAGCTTTATCATGTAAATAGAAGAACCTTGTGCCTTGGAAAGTGTGCTAGATCTTAGGGAGAAACACTCAATACTCAACAGCTACAACTGTCTTTGAATGAATGCGCCTCTCCGGCACGTGTGACCAATTTGACAACTGCACCCTCTGCTCTTCTCTAACCTCTAATGGAATCAAGTCAAGATCTTTGTCTAGGGAAGTGCACCCCCTCTCAGTCTCTAAAAGGTGTGCCCCTCTCTTCTCTGCGATCTCAGCTACTAAAGAATGCACCCCCTCTCTCAAGGATGCACCCTCTGACAGTCCTTTGTCTGCTCAATAGAAATGCCCCATGACTGTCACTCAATCTTTGAATGATCAAGGCACCCTCTCCTCAATCTCTGAAGAATATGTCTCATTAAACAAGGAACACCATGCTCTGTCATAGATCTAGTGCCTGCTCACACATATTTGATAGATCTATCTCAAATCTAGTCACCAATCTCACAGATCTGGTAGACTAAATGTGACTCTGAACAGATCTGGTACCTTCTCTTCAAATCTGATCCTTAATCTCATAGATCTGATAGATCTGACCTATACCCCCACAAATATGAACCTTGTTCTTTAGATCTGGTAGATCTGGTCTCTATCTCCACAGATCTGGCCCATACCTGCTCAAATATGGCCAATCTCTCACAGATCTCACCTCCAAACTCTCAGATCTGATAGATCTGACCTCCACAATCACATATCTGAACCCTATACTTCAAATCTAGGTAGATCTAGACTCTATCCTACTGATACCGGCTAGATCTATCTCAAATCTAGACTCCAACACTTCAAATCTGACGGATCTGACCTCTACAGTCACAAATTTGAACCCTACTCTTCAAATCTGGTAGATGTGGTCACCCTCTCCACAAATCTGACTCCACCACTAAATCCTCACACAGATTTGGTGCGCTCTTACAGATCTGAGTGTGATTGCCTTCCTCTGACCTCTAACAAGGATCTGATACCATATTAGTTTGTCTCAGAGGTCTCCACTCGCTCTGAGAAGTTCAGATCTCAACTCGACCACAATATTCACTAATCCCAGATGAAATACACTTCAATCAAAGTTAGAATTTGCATCACATGAAATCCTTACAACTCACAAACAATCAAGCAATCACACATGACTCGAAAATTTATCCTAGAAACCCCAATGGGGAAAACCAGCTATAGTGGAGCTTTCTTCTTTCTCGAGCCTAGAGCAAATAGAATATAGAAGTACAGTAAGATTTAGTGAAGCAACTAGTGAACCCGAAGGGCCAAAGCCCTAGATGTGCAGCAGCTGCAACTACTGCTCTTGGATAAAGCGCCCCCAACAATACACTCACACTGGATCTCTCAAATCTGACTCAGCCAATCACTGGAGTTTGTACACTCTATCTAACTCTCAGAAGGATGCTCCCTCAGCTCTCTGCTCTAATCTGCTCTGCTCCGGAAGATGAACAACGTCCTCAATCACTGAAAACGTCCCCCAGCTGTACAGTTGCGCCCTCACTCCTTTGAGGCACGTCTCAGCTCATCTGCTATCAGTCTGACTTTGACTGTTCACTGAAGGCTTCTCCTCAGTCACTAATGAAGACCCTCAGCTCTCTTGTCCTTCTCAACCTCCCACACATGTGCAGCAGCTCCCTCACGTCCTACACATGCGACATGTTGCTCCTTACGTCCTCCTCCAACTGCTCATAGTGTTGTTGTTGCTACTCTTCAGTCTATGAAGATGCTCAGTGAAGACTCTCTCTCTCAAGTGCCCTGATGAAAGAACTCCTCACTCTCTGAAGATCCATCCTCTCACTACCCTCAAGAATGCGCCCCCAGCGATCTTAGATGGTTCACCCTCCTTTGCTCAATTGTTGCTCACCGCTGCTCTGATCTCCTGATGCTCACAAAGATGAATGATTTTTTGAACCGTCAATGCCTTTTTACAAGTCACTGAGAAATTACGTCACCAAACCCTAATTAGGGTTCCAAAAACCTAATTTTACTTTTGTGCCAAAAATCAAATTGTTGCATTAAAAAATGCATTCTTGCACTTTTGCATGTAACTGGCAAAAGTGACTTAACTCACTGCATGTCTTTGCTGCTGGATCCATGACACTTGGCAGAGTGCATCTCATACTCTAGCCTCCATGCTAGGGAGTCCACATGGAGGACATCCTGAGCTACCCCATAACTCAAAATCCAACACCAGCCCAAACAGAGAAGGAAATTCAGAAATCACAAGAATCATGATAAGAATGACTGGACAATTGAAAGGGATGAGGCAAGCCATAAAGTATCTCAGTAACCATGGAAAAAGAAGAGAATAAGCAGGAGGAATTGGAAGCAAATCTAAAATAGCAGAATTTGAAATATGACAAGCTTGCAAGTGACTCAAAAATGCACTACAATATTATCTTGGGGTTTGGTAATGGTTCCCAATCTATTGCTGATCACCCAATTGTCTCCATTGGTTTAGTTAAGGACAGTGCTGGCGAGGGGGAAACAGTGCAGCAGACAGCTGTGGCATAGTCAGAGCAACCAAACTTTCAAGGAGACCGTGGTATGGAACGAGATGATGTATCCATGGAGAAGAGCCATTCAGGGCATAAATTTGGTTAATCTAATTGCTCATGGTTCTTACTTGTCTCTGGCTCCTCAGGCAATATATACAGCAGTATAGTTTGAAGTTTTGCAGGAACGCCTCAAGCCCATGTTTTTCTTTTATGATCTCTTGAAGAACTATATGTGCTGTTAGAGCTCAGTCGAGCATTTTGCTCAAATTTTGGAACTCTATGTATATTCAGGCTGTTTGGGTGTTCCACAACCACTTTATAATACCAATCTACCGGCTTCTGTTAAAAAAAATAGATCACTTCACATGTTAACTGAAGGGAAGTATCAATGTTGTGTCCATTTGTGGTGATATGACCTTTCATCCACTCTATAAAAAGTTAGCTAAAAGCTTCTAATAAAGCAGGCACTTCTACCTTCACTTTTAATGAAGTGCCTCGCCATACAAATTTTACAATTCTCCTGTTATTGTGATGAATAATGTTCAGCGAGAAATTGTAAAGAAAACAATCTCTCATTTCGGAGTGACAAAGCAGATGTTTAAGTAATCATTAGCACATGCATCATTATTATTTTTACTCAATGTCCAAGTCAAGATTAAACAATAATAAATAAGAGAATGTATGATCTCATTGTGTCCAATGTGTCACGATTCACACTTCTTGTTCCATATAAACAAGATTAAAAACAAGCAACTAGAGGAGCTAATACAGAGAGACATTACAGCCCAAGAGACCTGCAAATAGGTTAAATTTGTCATTTCTAAATACAATAGCTGCATTTAGTGACACTCACTAATAAGACATTTTTTTAAACCACATCCTATATAAGAAATCGATGCCATTACTAAAATTTTCAAGATATTAAACACTACAATGAAAAGAAAAAAACAGTTACTGAAAGCTCAAAGAACTGCAAAAATTTCCAATGCTACTGAGTAGCAGCACCAAGTGTGCCATAAAAAACTGAATTCCCATGGTTAATAGAAACTTATTATTCAAAGTATATACAGTATATATCATATCAGGCCAAAATTAAAAACTACTCCCCTTACCATGGTTAGGAGCAATGGAATCATTTGTAACTGGCTGACCACAAGTAAAGCAGGCCCGCTGTGAAACAAAACAAAATACAATCCAGAATAGATTAGCAATATTGAAGAGGACAGAAAAAGCCTATCATACAGCCAGTATCCTCATGAATGCTGAATAGCAAATTATGCTTAAATTTGAGAAGACATGAAGCCTATAAGGAAGTCACATTAGCAATGCAGTAGTGCCAAAATGCAAATACCATATGCAGAAAGAAAGATCTACAAATAAATTGAAATAGAGAATATAAAGGGGTAAAGTTGTAAACCCTACATCATTATCCCAAAGGAGGATAAGAGATGAGTCACTAATCTGCACTAGAAGTAGAAGTGGAGGGGCCATCTCTGTGAATGTACAAATACAGAGTATAAGAATGTCCCCTGGAGAAGAGGAAGGGTCAGGAGGGAGTTGATGCCGGAAGGACAGACTTCAACAAGGAGAGGGAGACTGCATCTGAGCAAGGATGATATGAACTAGAAACTGAAGGACAAGTTCAAGGCACGACCTCATCAGCTAGAAAACAACTTGAGTAATGGGTGAAGGGAGGGGCAGAGAAGAGGCAGTATGAAATCCCTCAGGAGACTATCGAGTTTTTCCCAGAGGATCCACGCCATACTTCAAGGATGTGATCAATTTACAAGGTGATCTTGGAAATGCAACGGCATGTCAAAGACATGCTAGCTGGAGCTGAAGAATTCCTGAATGGTTTTGTGGAAGCAAAGTATAAGCTTGCAGAGGATGTATTGCTCCATGTGAAGCATGTAGTCAGCAGAGAAAAATAGAATATGTATGAAATTTTCAACTCTTAAACAGATCTGGTTAACAGCTTCAGTTTAACTATCCACTTTCACATTTTACTCGGCAAACACATTGCACATCCAAAAAATTAAACACTATAACACACTGTCTAAGCTAACCAATACAAAGACAAACCAAACACAAGAAATACCCTGGAAACCCCAATGGGAAAAACCAGCAAACAATTTGTCTTTATTGCAGATTTGTTAAACAGCATTTACAACACCAGGCTTCTGGATATGACACACCGGATCTCAATCAACTCCTGACTCTCCCTTGCAGCAACTATGCCCAAATCCTCAGCAATATCAACAAACCCCAGCTTGAGTGAATGCCTCACTCCCAAGCCTTATAGAGACTCCTCTCAGATCTGATCACTCACTATCAATGTTGTTACCCACACTGACAATGCCCACTCAAGAGATATGACTCACTCCTGACTATATGTCTATACAACTCTCCATAGACTCTGTCAATACCATGGGCTCAATACCATGGGATACCCAGTACCATGGACCCTCCAATACCATTGACCATAAAGTATTACATAACAAACTTTTACAAAGCTATCTAGAGAGTTTCTCTCAGCCCCTTCTACATTGCTAGACACCCCCAACGTAGAAGTACCCGCCGAGCTACCAAAATCTAACAATATGGGCAGCAAGGAAGGGTTAGAGAAGTACATATGAAAGCTGGAGTGACAGATAAAAGTCCTTAATGTAACTGAGAACCTGCCGATGTACTGTAACGGGATAAAGAAAAAAGTTTGAAGCTTGCAAAGGCAATGGACAGAAGAAACAAATTGGAAATTGAAATGGCAAGGAAGAAAAAAAACAATAGATATATGAGGCAGCTAGCAATGTTTGACTATCAAGCTACAGTATGTGTCAGGCAGCTAGCAATGTTCGAATATCAAGCTGCGGTATGTGTTTTCTGTTAGTATTTAGCTCTTGAATAAGCATTGTATCATTGGCAAGGAAAAATGTACATACATGTCATTGTCAGATCTATTGTGGCAGAAATTAGAATTATCAATAATATATGGCATTTATCATTCTCTCTATTATATTGTTTTTATTTTCATGTGCATATACAACCATAAAATCCTGCATGGTATCAGAGCCAAAGGTGGGCATTTGGAAGGAAATAATATTCTATGACATTTGAGAAATGCTTTGAATTGAAGAGAGAGGTGTAGGCAAATCAGAGCCGCAGTAATTTACACATGGATAACAAACGCCACCAAAAGCGGGCATAAGTTTGAGAAAAGTCTACAGCTGTGTTTTTTCTTTGACAATTAGGAGAGGGACTTTGCAATGCAGCAAGTTGCAGATAACCTCAAGAGATTTAAGAGCAAAATGAGAGAATTGGTAAAATTTGTGGAATCAAAGTCACAACAAGAGTTAAAATAAGTGGAAGAAGGAATTACAGCCCTCTTTGAAAAACATTCTGCAGATGTTTTTATACATAAGAAATTTGAGTCTTTGAAGGATATGGAGAAAAGAAAAAAGAAAAAAAATGGTCAAAGAAGAAGCTCAGTGACAACTCGACAGTAGGGTCTTGTGGGTCAGTGAAGGTGACAATAATACCAAAAAATATTCACAGTTTTGCCAATCACACGAAACAATTAAACACCATATGGGATATCAAAGATCCTAATTGGTCTAGAGTTAGCACTTTTAAGGAGATTGCAGAACCTGGCAGACTCTACTTTAAAAACATGTTTAAAGATCCAAGATCTACTAATTTTGGGAAAATCATGCACAGTTTGCATTTATGTCCATCTCTCATAGATGAGCATATGAATAGGAATTTGGAGGCAGCAGATTCCTGAGCCAGATTCAAAGCTGTCTTATCCTCACTAAAATTCTATCTGGTTTTTCTTGACCTTATAGAGCATGATTTGTTGCAAGTGGTGGAAGAATCTAGGTTATCCAGAAAAGTTCTGGGGGATTTATATCAGCCTTTGTAACTTTAATTCCCAAGAAACAAAAATGTGAGACTTTTGAGAACTACAGGCCTATTTCTTTATGTAATCTTATTTATAAGATTATCCCTAAAATTATTGCTAACATGTATTAAGTCAGGTATGATGTCAGAATAGCAGTTTGGATTTCTTTCCAAACCACAAATTCATGATGCTGTGGGAATACCACAAGAAGGCATGCACTCAGACAAAACAAAAACAAAAACAAAAAATCTCAGCCGCAATTCTAAAGAATGATTTATGTAAGGCCTATGGCAGGGCAAATTGGCTCTTCTTGAGGTTATTGCTTCTTCAGATGGATATGAACTTGCAGACAGTTAAATGGATTATGAGATATTCATCTTCAGTCTCCTTTGCTATGTTAACCAAAGGATCACCATGTGGCTTCTTCACAGCCACTAGAGATCTTAGGCGGCGGCATCCTCTATCATCTTACGTATTCCTGCTGGTGGCTGAAAGTTTAAGCATGCTCATTAAAGATATCAAAAGGAAAGGTGAACTGAAGGGGTTACAAGTAGCTGTAGCAGATAATATCACTCATCTACTCTTTGTTGATGATATTATGCCTTTTGGTTATGGGTCAACTAAGGATCTGGAAGAATTAAAGAAACTGCTAGATCTATATTCTAAAGCAACAAGAATGGAAAAAAATTTAAAGTTTAAACAAATCTCTGCTACTATTCAAGTGGATGTCTAATGATATTAAGGCTCAAGCCAAGATTCTCTTTCCAATGCAAACCAGTGATCTAGACAGTGCAGTAAAGTATCTAGGTTTTCACTCAAAACTCAATCCATACCACTACAAGGATTGGCTCTGACTATATCAAAAAGTGGAAGCCTGAATCTCAATATTGTGCAACCGATGGCTATCTCATGGAGGCAGACCTGTCTTGATCAAGGCTGTCGCGGAGAGTATTCTTGTATACTGGTTAACTATTGCAAAGATTCATAAAAGCATTCTTAACAAAATCAGGAGGAAGTGCTTTAGCTTCTTATGGACAGGGAAGAAAGCGAAAGAAGGCATCCAACTGGTAAAATGGAATGGAGTGGCTTTGCCAAAGGATCTGGGGGTATGTGTTTTGAAAATTTTCCAAGTGTTTGGCTCAGCTCTTGCAGCTAAAAGCCTTTGGAGACTTGTTTACAATGATGGACTCTGGGGAAGCGTAATGAAAACTATATATCTTAAAAGAAAATCTATGGAGTGGTTCAGACTGCAGAATAAATACACGCCATGGGCCTCCATGGTTTAGCAAGCTACCTATTCTACAACTCATACAGGAGGTAAAATCTAATTTTGCTGAACTCTCCTTCTCTCATATTTATTAAGTGTTCAACACACAAGCTGACAAGTTATCTACAGACGCTCTATCATTCCAAGAGAGCTCTTTCTCTGAACATACCTTCGGGGAAGGCACCTTCCACTCAGTCACAGAATCAGCCCTGTTTAAATATAAAGTTTTGTTCCTCTGAGGATGTTTCTGAGTCAGTTACTAGATGTTATGGCTGAAGACCTTCTATAGGTCGGTACTATATGCAATTTTTCAGATCTTAAGGAGAATGGATACATAAAAAGTATGACTGTAACATTTATTTTTTATCTACACTTGATTAAACAGATAGGGCAATGGGCTCAAGAAACAATTTTGTGATGAAATACCTCTGGACCATCAATCTATATTGAATCCATCTTTTTGAATATCACTATAATGTCTTTTTTTCATGGAAGAAAATATATAGAGATATAGGGATAGATATACAATTGTTGATGCATAATTATTTGTGCACATAATTTATCTACTTGTGCACATAATAATTAACTTATAAAGGGTGTTTACCAAATATATCTAGTAATTTGTGGGCTTGGTTGTGTTAGTTTTTTTGACCATCTAAAAATTCAAACCAAAAAACCTAGGTAAATAACTTAGGATAAAGGATTAATTTATTCAAAGAGATGTCATGTGAAAGAGAAAAGATTGGACTCCTAAAGGAATGCTCACTAAATGCACGAATCAAGTCAAAAATATTTTTTATTACATTAACATGAGAAGTATTGTTAGATGGCAGCGTTTGAAAACTGTGGACAGGTAATCCATGCCGAAGGAAAGGTTGTGCAAACTTGCCACCAAGACCCCAATATGCAATACAACATAGATGCAAGGGCTACGAAGAAGAGATTCCCAAAAATGAAACATTTGTGAGAAACCCAATAAACAGGATGAGACCATAGTTTTAAAAATCGGTGAAATCAGTTTCGGAATCGGCTGATTCACCGAGTTGAAGGCAAACCGAACCGAATCGGTCTGGCGATCGGTTCTGTCGACCGGTTTGGTACCAAACCGATCAGATCAGCCGATTTTTTACATAAATCGGTCGATTTTTTACTTTCAGATTCTTTACTCAAATTTTTTTACTCTGAGACATGGGGGGTCTGCAGACTTGAAAAACAGAAATTTCATTGTTTTCCTTGTTTTTCCTAACCTAACCTAACCCTAGGGCCTAAATCTACTTAATGAACCCCCCCTCACACTCTTTCCCTACACCTATTACCTATTCTCATTGTGGAGCAACACTGCAGCAATAGCAATTTGCAAACAGTGACTGTGTCAATGAGGGGCAGCCATGGGGACAGTGGACTATATAGTATGTAGTTGATGATGTATGAAAACTGACTATGTAGTATATAGTTAACTATCTAGCATTTTTGTTGGACTCTACATGCCATATAGCCTATAGGCTATAGGTAACCTATAGGCCTCATAGATTATTTATTTTGTTCCAGTCCCACTCTCCTACATATGTATTCCACAATACACTTCGTGCAATTTTAAAATATTCACTCTTATATGGTATATAGTATATACATGAGCAGACTTTAGATATTTTGTCTCTAATGCTTTGGAATCATGAATTAAAATCTTGAGAATGTTGTTTTTCTTTAAAATTTAAATATTTTATGTATTTTTTAGTAAACCAAATCATTAAATTCAAATCGGTCGATTTATGACCAATTCATTACCAATGCCGATTCCGATTCTGAGTTGACCCTCGACTGATTTCGAATCTGATTCCGATTTTTAAAACTATGGACGAGACAAAGGCATGTGCACATGTAGGAAGCAGCCCATGGACGATTTCGTGTCACGAAGAATGAGCCAAAGCAAGCGAGCATATGTTCTCAAACTACTACACAAAGTATGATGACTCTATGATGGCTCACCAGTCAAGTTGCAAGCATTTGCATTGATGGCAAGCAATTTATCAAACCAAACAAACAATGCAAGCAGGATCATAACTTACAAGATGCAGGAAGAGGTGAATTAGGACCAAGGAGTAGATGCATGTTACTAAACAATTGCAAAATGCTTCAAATAGATAATCATAGAGAGCATAGAAAGTTGTAGGTCAGATCATGTCTTGAGACATAGGACAAAGCAAGCATGAACAAATCTTGAAACAAGTCAAACTATTCAATTTGTTAATCTGCCACACGAGATAGATGCACAAGCATAGGAAGACTCCAAGAAATAGAGGTGGGAATAATCCTGAAACAAGGATGCAAAAGACAAGAATGGTAGTAGTAGACCCAAACATCAAAGTTTAGTAACTCTATTTTCTTAGTTTCTAAATTAAGTTACGCAAGTTTCTGGAACGCAAGTACGTTGGGTACGTGGGTACGAGTATATGGTACAGGTAGAAGCTTCACCCAAATTTGCAGGAAATGTAGGGTTGGGAGCGACGATAATATATATTAGTTTTTAAAAATATATTTTTAAAAATTAAAGAGTCAAAAAAAACATAATTGATTAATTTAATAGCTTAGACTGTTTTAGTCTCTTAAGACTCTATTAGTGTGTGTGTGTGTGTGTGTAAAATGATTTGCAAATGGTCTTCATTTATAGACTTTAAATCACTTGAAGTGTTCCTTAAAAATAGGAATAAAATAATTGGGCTTTGTTCTTTTTCTTATCCACCCTTTTGACTTTGACTTTTAGTGGTACCAAAGACCTTGTATTTTTACTTTTACTTCTTGTGGTACAAGAGTCTTTTTGTATTTTGACTTTTAGCCTCTTAGTCTTCTTCAAGTGTCCTGTGGTCAATGCAAGTAATCATAGGGGTCCTTCATGCCCACTCAAAATACATCATCATAAATAGGGAGAATCACTAATGCTTTTATCTTGAACTCCTTGTGCCACCAAGAAAGGGTACTAGGTGTCTTAACCAAGGGTAGCTAATCCCTGGAGAAGATCACAAAGCCCACGGATAAAGGATAGGAGTGCCTCACATGCCCAGACCCGATATAGGGCTTATAGTGATGTCCTGGTAACTGACCAGGTGCCTCAGTCCTAGGCTACATCAATTGACTTAATGTCAAATACTTGGTAACTGACCAAGCGCCTCCATTCTCCGGGAGAATGGCCCTCAACCCTAGGCCGAGTCCCCCAGTCCTGGACTGGTTCATCTTCCTGGTAACTGACCAGGTGCCTCCATTCAAAGAATGGCCACTCAGCTCTAAGCTGAGTCCCCCAGTGCTTGACTCGTTCCACTTCCTGGTAACTGACCAGGTGCCTCCATTCAAACAACCACCACTCAGCTCTAGGCCGAGTCCCCCAGTGCTGGACTGATTCCACTTCCTGGTAACTTACCAGGCGCCTCCATTCAAAGAATGGCCACTCAGCTCTACGTCGAGTCCCCCGGTGCTAGATTGGTTCCTCTTCCGAGTAACTGACCAGGTGCCTCCATTCTCCAAGAGAATGGCTCTCAATGTTGCTTAGGAAAAATCAACATGTGAATGGACCTAAACATAAGAGGCATGAGCCCTTTTTATTTATATAACCTTGAAAAAAAATTAAAAATGGCATTATTGATAGATTCAACTGAAATTTTTATTACTGGTGATTTTTTTGACACAATAAACAACAATCATTCAATTGATTTTCGACACTTTTGTTATGATTTTGGGCTCCAGATGATCAGGAGCTTGTAGAAGCTCCTAAACAGATACGGAGCTTCTACAAGCTCCCAATAAAAAGAAAGCAGCTAAAGCAAGTTCCCAAAAATCTCCCAAGCACCCAATGAATCTCCCAAAAATAGGGGACATTACATACCAACTACCAAGCTCCCAAGAGCGAGGAAACACCGGGTACAAGATGCCAAAATCTTGGGAGTGGTACCCCTGCAACTATGTTTCTAACCAAATTGTCTAGGAAAAGAATGTTTTAAGTCTATGACATCAGGATTAGAAATTTCTTTGCAATTAGTTGGTATAGAAGTGTTTGTTTTGGCCATATTGTTGAGGTAGGGTTGTAACAAATAGATAGTGTATGAGGTAACATTTGTTCAAAATTCAAAATTCTGGTGCACATAAATTTTATATGACCGCAAGAATTATTAAGCATAAATTATAGTATTGGGCCTAATGGAAACGCAACTTTCTCATGTTGGTTGTAGTGACCTTTGCACAAGGCAATGAATACTCTCCTTGGTTAGTCACACTTTTCTAACCAATGTGTCAAATTGCACATCAAGTTGCCAAAGTCAAAATGGTTTGGGGTCATCTAGTTTAAAATCCTTGGTTTGGGATTTGTTACGCTGCACCTGTACCTAATGCACCTTCAAGTGTACCACAAGGAGAGGGCCAATTTTTCAAGCAGGAAGGGTGTTACTAAGAAATGGAGGCAGGCCACTCCATATGGGGTATAACGCAATGGTGGCAGGAAGGGTGTTATGGAGCAATGGTGGCAAGCCCTTTATTGTGTTTATGGTACCCCAGTTGTTTCTATGGTTCCCCAAGTCCACAACCTATGCCCTAGTACCCTAGAAAGTGTCCTTAGGGGGTTGAAGAAGTTGCAATAGGCCAAATGACCCATTTTGTGGTCATTTGTGTTTTAATGAGGCCATGGTACCCTAGGAGAAGACTAGGTGCCCCCACAGATGATGGTTTAATGGTCCTTGTACCCTTGAAGGAATGGCAAAAGTGATGTGGATCATTTGTGTGTTGATACCCTTGAGATGGTCAAATTGTTTAAAGAAGTCCTTGAACTCACACATTGATGGTCATGATAATGGGGTCCTTGGTGCTATGATGCACCCTTGATGGCTAGTAGAACACACCCTTACATATGTTAACATCAAACCCTAAACTTACAACAAGTGATAAGACCACTAACAAAAGAAATAAAATATTAAATAATCCTTACCTTTGGAACCTACTACCACACCTAGAACCCTTGTAAAGTTTAAGGTCAGCCTTATTAAGTGTTGATTGAGTGCTAAAACAAAATTAAAATTAATAAAATGTGAATCCAATTGAAGAGAAGTTGGCCAGCTTAATTCCTCCAACGTTGACGATTCTTTTTAATTAGAAATAAATAAATAAAACCTTGAAGAAGTCGGCCCAAATGGAACTCATCATTCAATGTCATACCATATAAATACAAAGCTTGTTTTCACCATAAAATGGAAAAGAGCAAGCTGTGATTTTTCGCTGAACAGTAAAAGAAGAATTTGTGGCAGCTGACCTTGTACAGGAATATTCGCTCAGCTAAAGAAAAATCCTTTTGGCATCAGGCCTTGTGTAAATTTTTGGTATAGTGAGAAAGCTACAGCAAAAATAACAAATTCGAATAGACTCGGTTGGCTTAACCCGGATCTTCACGTGGGTATTTTCGGTGGTAAGAGTGGTCTCAAATTTTCGTATGATGATTTGAGATAGTTGCAGTAGAGATGTATTTTTTAGGTGATCACTGAGGCAGCCACTGGCAGAATGATGGAGTGAATAATTTGTTGATACCTTACCTCTGATGAATTCGGATGTATGGAATTGTTTTCCTTAACATTTTTCTCTGATTTTTTGGGCATGAGGAAATTGCAGAGGCAGCCGCAGTTGATGAGAAGTTTTCCAAGTCTTATCATGAATATTTTCTCTGATATTCGGGAGTTATGAGGCAGCAGCAAATTTGTTATGGAAACATAGTAGCAGTACATATGAAGAGCAGCAGTGACTCTCTGAAGTATATTTGAGCAGTGGTTAAGGTCATCTTCAAGTCCAAGGTTGGTCTTGTTTGAAGTCTTCCACAGCAGACTTACACAGCCCAAGTGTGGTGTCTAAAAGTCTTGATATGCACTCCTTATGAAAGGTAAGATCACTGTATACTCTATGATGATGATGCATTCCTATATACACTATGATGTATACTCTATGATGATGATGCATACTATGATGATAATATGATGATGCATTCCTATACACTATGATGTATACTCCATGATGATGATGCATCCATGATGCACACTATGATGATGTTGAAGATGGATACACAATGCATACTATGATGATGATGTATAGTTGATGATGATACACAATGCATACCCTATGACAATGATGCTTACCCTATGATGATGATGCATACTTATACACCATGATGATGCATACCTTATGATCAGTGAAAGCAAAGCAGAACTACTTGATCAGTGACTATGTATGATGAGATGTGCAATGATGTACATGAAGAGTGTGTGTGGCAGTGAAATGACTTATCAATATTATACAGTGATGACTTGGCAGTTATAAGAGAGCAGAGGTTATCAGCAGCAAGTTCAGTGATTGGTTTTGACAGGTCCACAAGTTCAGTCTTCTCCAAGGCAGTAGGGTGGTGCTAGGGCCCACAATCTTGTGAGTTAAGCTGTTGTAGCAGCTTGTCAATTGCAGCTGACGAAGTCTAAGGGGTTGTAAACTATGTTGCACGGAGACCCGTTCCCTGCGTTCCGACGTTCCGGGGACTTTGGAACTCCTCGAAAACGTCCCCAAATGGTCGGGGACTCCATTGGAGACTCGGAGACTTTTTCGTCGTACCCTAAACGTACCCCAAAAAATAAAGGACTTTTCGAGGACGTCCCCGAAGTCCCTAGAACAATCGGGGACTCCCATGCGTCCCCTTTCCTATACATTAAAAAAAAAGTTATAAAAAAAAATTTTAATTTTAATTAAAATTTAAAAATTTAAAAACTTAAAACCCTACCCTTCATTTATGCTAATAAGATAGACTCTTCCTTTTGCATATGAATTTCAAGTTTTAAACTTTAAAGAATAAAATATTTATGTGATTACATTTGTAGACTTTAGTCTTTTATGTTTCATGAATGATTCAAAACTCTTACCTTTTAAATTGAAATTGAAATTTTTATGTTTTTGAATTTTTCAGTTTTTTTATAAAGTTTACATGGCAGATATTTTAATTTCATGCTGCAATCATGTTCT
>LPNX010680592.1:362075-380207 GCA_001517045.1 Pseudotsuga menziesii
TGCAAATTTGGGCGAAGCTTCTAGCTGTATCGAATACTCGTGTCCGCGTACCCGACGTACCCGCGTTCCAGAAACTTGTGCAACATAGTATAAAGGTAATGAAGTCATTGTTGAGGACATGCGAAATGATTATATGAATGTATTGGGGTAATTGGAGAAGGATCTCTTATTTTTTAAAGAGTTATTGTGTAGCTTATCTTTCTTATATATATTGGAGTTGTGCTCCACATTTACAATTTGGTACATGGTGTTTACTCTTGTTTCTTATGATATTTCATAACATTAGGTATCAAAGCTTGGACGCTTCCAAAACAAGTCATCTTGGAATTTTCACTATAACTTTTTCCCAGGGATGTTTCAAAGAACGAAACTTAGAGGGGTTACACAAGACATAGCAAACTATCTGTTATCCCTAAAGTTGAACCTAGACTACAGGGGTTCAAGCTTAAAGAAATCTTTTAAAAATAATTCAATAAAATCAAAATCAAGACCGAATTGGTATATAATCAAAGATATAGGAAAATCACATAGCCATTAAAGATCTGTATGACATAAAATGGAATACAAAATCCAATAACAAGGGAACTACGAGCATGAATTTATGGAATGAACCTGACTCTGTCACTAAATGTTTGAAAGATAACTGTATTTTATTACAAGAATCATGCAATGGATTGTATTCAACCATACACAGGATAAATCATAAAAAGCACAATCATAAAAATACAAAATCAGCTCGTAACCATAATCATATCAAAGCAGAACCTGTATTGAAGATGCAAAGAGTTTCATGTCATACAGTATACATCAAAATTGGATTCCCATCTCCGATTGCCCCCCTTCATATTTAGATGCTCCCTCTTATATACAAAACTTCTCAGTTTTTGAAATAGTTATCAGATCCTATTTCTATGGATCGAATTCTTTCAAAAATAGCAAAGTCGATCTTCTTAAAACAGTCTTAATACAAGTGTAATACAAAATAGAAATAGAAATAGACATCTGTCAATCCTCCAATTGTTCTGCAAGCCGATCCTCCAAATTCTCCTCCAAGAACAAGAAATCCTCTATTGAATGATGATCATTGTCATTTAATACTATTATTCTACTTTGGCATTGCTGGCCACTTTGGTCCATAACCTGTCGACCCTCAGTGAGTTCATATCCTGGATTGTGTGCATTCTTTGAAAGTAATTTTACATCCTCAGTACCTCCCATTACAAGATCTATAGAGTATCGTTCACCGGTTTGAGCAATATTTTGATCTACAGAGGAAGGTCTACAAGAAGATCCTAAACCTTTCCTTCGAAAACTAGCATCCACTCCAATCTGACAATGTTCAGAGTGTGGATTATCTGTGTCAAAAGGCTTTACTGACTGATTCATTAAATCACATCTATCACTATGACCATGGCCTTGGACAACTCCTGTTAATAAATATTGTCTGCAACGCTTTCTCTTTTGCTGGGGCTTTGACAAGTGATCTATGGGGTTAGTAGAAAGGCAAATTGTACCTTTGGAGCATTCGAGATTCACTTGACTTGCCGAAGACTCAAGAAATTCTACCTGATTTAATGATGGAGTACAAAACAAGAAGGGCGAATGTTTCCTAAAAGCATTCCTTGTGAGTGTGCACGCTCCATTAGTTCCAATATTTATTTGAAAATGTGCAGAATCTCAATTTTGTCTACTACCCGTGGAGTATATCCAAGCCATTGTCGTAAGATAATGGCATTCTACACTTTTACATCATTTGTGTTCATGCTGCCATGTAAATTTAATTTAAATCAATGTATATTAGAAGTACCGGATGGTTCACGTTTCCCCTCAACATACAACTAGCATGGTTCTCTTTCAAGCTCTTGGTTTCTCACCAAATCTCGAACACACATGAATTAAACACCTAGGCGATCTCTTCTATACCTCTGAATTGAAGTATTATGTTACTGGCAATTTTGTCATTTTCACAAATTCTTGGACAAAGCATAAGCATTTGAAATTAATCTGTAGGATCAATTGAGGGCCACCTTAGATGAAACCATTCTGTGTGCTGCCATAAACTTATAACTTTTGTTGGAGCAGACCTGGTGACAACACTATCTATGGTATGAATTTCAAGATTTGATTCATTACAGGTTCAAAGTTATAACTTGTGGATGTTACAGTTTTTTACTAATCCAAAAACTAGTATGAAATAGGTGTAGCAACCAAACTTTTATCTCTCTCACTGTATGTGGTCCACAGGTGTTCCATGAAAGCAACCAAACTTGTATCTCTCTCTCTCTCAATGTCTGTGGTCCACAAGTGTTCCATAATAACTGTTAGTTTTATCATCACCATATAGGGAAGGTCCAAACTAGATATCTAATCCTTTGGTCCTCCGGACTGCTCTTAAAAGTCAAGTGCTAGTGACATCATCAAGGGGTGGCCAGTCCCTTGAAGAAACAACCTAGCTCAATCATTTAGGAGAGGAGGGCATCACACATCATCACCTTGGTTAACTGACCAAGATCCACCTGGTTAACTAACCAGGACTACAACTACAGGACTTGCTTGGTCCTAGACAAAAAATCTGCTTGGTCCCAGACTAGGATGTCTCTGTCTCTACCTGCAAGATTTGTTTGGTCCTTATGACCAAGAACCTGAGTGGTCCCCGACCAGAATGCCCTATAGAGAGAGATAGGGGCCCTAGCCACATGCTACAGACGTTGACATGGCATCAACCTGCTTGGTCCTAAGGACCCAAACCAAGAACCCAAGTACACAGTTGGGGGCCCTAGGGTACCTACTAGGGACTTACTCTGCCTGGTTAACTGACCAGGAACCCTAGTTAACAAACTAAGGTGCCATCCTCCGAAAGAATGGTTCTCGCAGCTGCATTATCTTTAACAAGATGAACTTATGCATTCACATAGAATCAAACCACGTGCAACGCAAACAAAGAAAAACATAACTTGGGGATACAAAGCATGTGAGATGGTATGCAATTATTCAGGAGAAACATAGACCCACCCACCCCTGATATACATTAAACGTGGACAAACCATGCCAAATGTCATACCATACCAATGCAAACTCTAAACACAACAACACAATTTCTCAAAGCAATTTAATTAAGTCAAAAATATTTTGTGCCCTCGCAGAAAGTGATATTTACTTCTTGAAATTATTTTTCATGAAGTAAACACATTTTTGGCACATGAACTGAATTCTTAAACTAGGTTCAAAAGAAATTTTTAGAATTTTTTAATCTTGCACACAAAAAGCATCATGCTCAAACCAAAAGTTGTCTCGAGAATCTGTTGATAGTTCCAATGAATTTGAAGATAAATTATTGGTCTAACCTATAGTTTGTGAAACAAAAATAAAGAAGATGATTCTTACAAACATTGAAAAGTGTTTTTTAACGACAACTCAAATTCCTAACAAGGTACATGAGTCGGGTAATCCATCAGTCAAATAGAATTCATCCCTGTTTCGTTAAGGAAGAGATGGAAAAATATTTTGCTTAGGTGGAATCCTGCTTCAGTTGGAAGAGATGGTAAGATGTTTGGTTAGGTGGATTCCTGCTTTGATATAATGAGATGGCAGGATGATTTTGCTTAGGTGGATACAAGTTATGCTTTCAAATGGATGATATGATAGTTCAATGGAGCAGCAGCACAAACTACAGGATCTGGAAAGAGAGCAACTGAAAAATAAAAGAATGGCTCCTTGTATTATTAATCTAATCATCCTTGTCAAATTTTGGATCTCTGATGTAGACTGGGGTAGATAACGAAAAACAATTTAATGACTTGTCAAGTTACAAGGGGAGTTGGAGTATTACCACTCCAACACTAAGCTTAAACATAATAAAGTCATGTTATTATCAAATGACTATAACAAAGAAGTATTAGTTATAAGTGATCATAAGTAGTAAGGTAAATTACATAGAATATCCATCTGATGTATGCTTTTTAGGATGTATCTCATTGTATCAAAATGACTCCATTCATAATAATATATCATATTGCACAGCTCATGTGTATATCATATATTCACTTTTTAACAATAGCCAGATCGGGCAAAAAAAAAAAAAATTGAAATTCTGGTCAGGAAGAAGACTCTCCATTGCCCTCACTATGATTGTGTGTCCGAAAAGCATGGTCCAGAAATTTAAGGAAAAGGAAAAAAACGTTCACTCCATGAGCAAAGAAATATTTCACAACCTGTTTAAGAATCATCCTCCCTACTTGTAAAAACGCCCTGCTATTGGACTTTCAATCACCCAAAGGTTGTTCACCACAAGCATGTAAAAAGACCTCTAAAGCACAAAGAAATAATAAGGTGGGAAATAATTTTGAATATTGTCCACCTTGGTTAAACCAGAAGTGGAAACTTATTAAGCCTGTAAAGACCATCTGCTAATTGGGAGTCCCTTTGAGTGTGCAGATTTCTCTTGCATGAAATTTTATGATTGTTGACAGGGTTCTAGCAGTTGAAAACACATATTATTCATATTATTCTTCCCTTTTCAAACAGCTATGGTTGGAGTGCATTCTCTTAAGTTTTCTTTGGGCTAAATTTGGGGGTGCAAAAGGGCTCTCATTAGTAGCATGGGATGTATGCACATTAACATGTAACCAAGAGTTGGGACTTCAAGATATAAGACCACAAGGATCATCTCTTCTTGGTAAATGGGTAGTACATCTACTGAAGGGGGAGGCACCAAGGCATGTTTTAGCTCAGAACCAGATTCAGCAAGCTGAGCACATCTATTGTATTAAAGGTCCTTTCAAATTGTTGACATAAATAAAAAGGATCAGTTTTTCTGATTGCAAGTTCTGCCTTACTAAAATGGCTGTGGGTTGTTTGGCAGGATGTTCGGGTTTTTGGCTTGGCTATTAGGAAGACCTCAGGATGCTTGGGAGTTTGTATCACAACCAATTTGGGTGTTCTCACTTTTCAGTTCGTTGGTCGACCTCTCACCTACATTTCCCAGAAAAAGACTAGCTAGGAATGTCTGTTTTTGTGGAAGAACCTTCTGAGCAACGACATTGGCATACCTAGAGGGCTCTTAACCATGCTCCAAATATTCAAGGGTTTGGATAGATTTGTGTTATAGGACCTTTATTACTTGATTTTAAAGAGTGTCTTTTTAAAACACAGTTGCATGGGTTAGGTCCATGGTTGCGAGATTGGAGCCAAAGGAATGGAAAGCCTTTTTACTTCTATGTGACAAAGGATATTTATGACACTGCTTTCGTTGTCCCTCGCTTGAACAGAAGGTGGGGATTGAAGGATCCCAAGGCACAAAGGTTGAGGAGACAACAGTCCATATGATAAGCACATTCCTATTATAAGCACAAAATTTGGGGTTCGCTTCTTCTCCATCAAGGGTTGGTTGCCAAAAGTGGGCTTCATGGAGCAAGTGTGACAAATGCTGTTTCTGTTTTCTGCAGCAAGAATGAAATGATAGTGCATGCTTCCTGGAGATATCAGGTGATGAAGATGTTTTAGACATGGTTTTAGACTGAATTCCACTTCTTTACTCCCCAATTTTGTGGAAAGGCCCTCTTCTAGGTGACACTTGGATAATTTGGAAATTGCGACAGCTGAAGATTATTGTCACATTTAGTACAGTTGATTGCTATTGCCTTTTTGTGGAAACATCAAGGTAAAGATACTTTCACAAGGACCCCTCTTCTTTTAGCCTGATATGACCTAAGGGGGATCAGATATGGGGTTAAATGTATATAATACGACCCCAAGGGGGGCATATATGGACATAAATGTATTTCTAATGGGTCAGCCTAATGAAGGGGCCTCATGTGCAATGAGCAGATATGTATATATAAAGGTAATGAAGTCATTGTTGAGGACAAGTGGAATGATTATATGAATGTATTGGGGTAATTGGAGAAGGATCTCATTCTTTTGAAGACTTATTGTGTAGCTTATCTTTCTTATATATATTGGAGCCATGCTCCACGTTTACAATTCGGCACATGGTGTGTACTCTTGTTTCTTATGATATTTCAAAGCATTAGGTATCAGATCTTGGATGCTTCCAAAGCAAGTCATCTTGGCATTTTCGCTATAACCTTTTCCAGGGATGTTTTAGACAATGAAACTTGGAGGGGTTGCAGGGTACATAGCGAACTATCTATGGTATGAATTTCAGGATTTAATTCATTACAGGTTCAATCTTATAACCTGTGGAAGTTAGGGTTTTTGACTATTCGAAAAACTAGTCTGAAATAGGTGTTATGAGCAAAAGCGTTATATCTGAAGCTTGAAAGATCCAAATTCAGTGAAACTTATTGCATCAGAAAAGAGACAAACCATAGTGTTGGTGGTATAAATTTAAGAATCAAATACTGAAACTTGGACATGTGACAGGCCGTACACTTCCACTCTCTTGAAAGGTACAAAACTAACAAGTTTTGGAGAGGCTGGAGATGACAATATGAAGAAGGGGCTGACCACCATTCCCTAGTCTGTGAATTTGGTATAAGGTATCCTCAATTGTTGTCTTGACATTCTAGAATCTATATCACTTTGCTATGGTGAAAACCAAAGGAAATTTGGAGGACATCCTAGTACAAAAAAAAGTCGGTCTGAAGACCAAAAGGATTCACCACATTGAGGAGAAATTCTAGGTTAGGAGAAATCGCAAGACATCAAGCGTGCTAGACACACTCCTAAATTCTTTCAACAACAGACTTCTGAGGCCGCAAAGAAAGAAATTGAGGAAATGGAAGAGGATATTAGGGTGGGCAAGGGTTTTATCCCTGAGGCTCAGAGGTTTGAGGAGGGGGAGGAGAAATCAAGGGGCATCAGGCGTGCTACACACACTGCTAAATTCTTTCAAGAGCAGATCTCTGAGGCCTCAAAGAAAGAAGTCGATGAAACGAAAGAGGATAATAGGGCAGACAGATTTTATTCCTGAGGCTCAGAGGTTTGAGGAGTTTCAAGGATGGGTTCTCGACCCTGAGAAAAATAGCGCATGCTCACCCTCTACAACAGGTCCCTCGAACTCTACTAGTCCGTAAAGACCCTCCTGGGAAAGACAATTACAGAATGGGGAGGCCTATGGAGACCTCTTGGGCCAACTGGATGAAATCCACTCGTTTATCAACCTTCTAAAAGATATCCCTTATCAGCTGAAAGTTATCGAGGCTAAACAAAATCTCCTGGCTCATCCCATGGGCTTCAAATTCTTGTCACCAGGGTGGTTGAGGAACCTCCAGCACCAACCCCATCTCAGCCTCTAGTGCATGCACCTGCTAAGCCTCAGTTCATTAATCTGGAGGACGAATATGACCAAGGAGTTACTCTTACGGGATGGACTCAAGGGCCATCCTCATCAAGTCCCCCAACATTCTGATTGGTCAATCCCTGGTTGCTCTAAACCAGACTAGCCCTCGCCTTCTTTTTGCTTAATATTGAAAAGAGTTGCCAAGGCTATGCATAAGTCTTATAGGTCTTTAGATTTTTACTAGTACTTTGCTTTTAGATAGCTAGACATATGATTCACTCTACTATTTTCTACTACCTTCAGTTATTAAGTTCCAAACTCAAACACACCATTTGCAGCTCTCGGGTTGTTCGGTTTTCCTTTAGGGAGAACACCTGGGAGATTGATTTTGTATACAATGTAGTATGTACTTTCATTGTATTCTAATAGAATAGAAGGATCCACCTTACTCACACAAAAAAATCATAGTGCTCTAATTGCAATAGGTTTATGAATTGAATGTTACACTGGGATTAGGGAACAGGCATGTCACGACATCGTGATACGAGGAAGCTAAAATATATAAAATGATGGGTGTCTATCAGCTGTGGCCTAGCAGCAACTTGGTGCAGTTGTTGCCACAATGACCTGGGTTCAAAACTTGGCGGGCACGCTCCTACCATGCCTGGTATATTTCCGTTTATGGCTTATGTTGGGCTTGTACCTTCTTGGGCTTCATGCCAATTGTAATTAGCGCCGGTGCTGTACAAGCACCCTCATTCTTACTTCAAATGCTAAACAATGAGATCGGTTTATTTCCAGGTTTTCAGCCTCTGTTTCCCATTTAAAATATATACGCAACGATGAGTTGAGGTAAGTCCAATGGTCCCCAACTCCATCAGTGAACATCCTAGCACTCGCATAGAGCCAGGAATGGGAACGCATGCATTTTGGGGCTGGCAGGGGACGTGTTACCCTGTTCCTGGGATGCAGTAAATGCAAACGGTGTGTCCCCGTCAAACTAGCATAGAGTCAAACTTTATTACCTGAGTCAAACTGGAATGGTAGTAAAAGCTTATGCATGTATATGATTTAGTACACAATTCCTTGCAAATCACCAGCACCAAAGCTTTTCACAAATATTGACTAAAATATATAATGACTTTAAAATGCTAATTTGATTGATTCAACAAGTTACTTGCGATAATGATGAGCAATGTACTTGGGGCACATCTAGCTTATTCTTAGGGACAGATTTTAGAGCATAAACATTTTGGCTTTTGGGATTAAAGATGCATAAGAAAGAAATGCCAATATCAAATCCAATGAAGAAGACATTGTTAAAAAAACAAAATTGCCAAAGAAAGGAAGAACCTAAAGACAGATTTTAAAATAGCATTCTGAAAAATATGGATAATAACATTTAAGAATTAACAGTAGAACAATAAATGTGACAATTTATGAACAAAGCCCAACCCTATCACTGTCTAAACCAAGAAAACATTTACTGCTAACCAGTTTTTTGTAAAGTACCCACCGCTTCAAGTACATGTTGGAGACCACCGCTTCCAAAGGAGTGTCCACATGTTAATATTGTTGCATCGTCCATAAGTCCACCTCTGGCACACAGAATGACAACAATTATAGCACAGGAAACATTTAGCATAAAAACATGAAATAAGCCGAATAAAACAATATCAGCTCATGAGTGGTGAGCTAGCTGTCAGCACTATGCACACTAGATGTTTCACAGTTGAATGTAACAAACTCCAGATATAACTTTGACTAAACATGCAATGCAAATCCATTTTACAATTATTCATAGCAAACCTTTCAGAAATTACAATGCTCTTAAAGAGAAGTGTGAAATGAATCTCAAAGAAAAATCCAGTAAACAAAATTGCAAAACATAGTTTCAAAATTCGTATGGAAAAGGCTGAAGATCCTAAAAATGAAGCGGGAAGACTGCAGACCAAATAAATATGATTCTGCCAATGTATGCCACATTTCATAACTCTCATGATACATGTGTGATATTTAAGAAACATCTAAGACTATCATTATATTATATATGTACAAATCAACTGAACCAGAAATAGCACGTAACAACATTTAAATTCTAACAAACAGGCAATGAACAATTTCCCACAAATCATGGAATGAACTTTGCATATGGTAAATATTCCTGCAAGATTCTATAAACAATTAAATTTCTTACAAGGTATTTTGACTGCAATATCAATTCAGTGACCGTAGCTCCTCCAAACAGAGCTAACAAACTTGAAACTCATAAAATTGCTGCAGAACCATGATTAGAAGACATGCAGTGGGCAAGAACCATTGGTCAAGATACTTTTTCCTCAATATTAACATGACAAAAAACAAGAATCATCTTAGCTCAACAAATTTAGAGTTTAATAAGAACCCCAAGCCAGTTCATGGAGTTGAGTACTAGCTATCAAGCATATTAAGGCCAAAGCAATATCAGGTGATTCAGCATGAGTGTATCTTTGAATAACCTAGTATCATGATAAGAAGACAAGCAGTGGGCAAGAACTAGGTCAAGATAGTTTATCCATCAATATAGGTTTCGAAAAAGCATATGATAAATAGATTGTCCTTAAATCACATGCATGACGAAGAGGATAGGATTGGGATGGTGTCCTTTCATGCAAACTATTTTGATGTAGCAAGTGGTGTCAGGGTCTTCTGGTATCTCAAGTAAGGTACATATCACCAAGTTCATTTCACTATACACAATCTTAATATTATAGTGAAACTCACAAACTTAACAAAGCAAATAAATCTACAAACAACAGCACAATTGTTTGAGCAGAAAATCAATTCTGAATTCTCTTACTACAGAAAATGCACAGCATATGCACCATTGTTGAAAACATTGGCAATGGTAAAACATCCATGAGGGCTCCAGAATACAACTTCTCGGCAAAATCAGGGAAAAAAGTCGAAAAATACACAAACCATGGCAAGCATTAAAAAATAATCGCAAACCGTGGCAAGCATTAAAAATACAAAAAAATAAAAAAAAAATCAATTTTGAAATATAAACCAACAACAACAACAAATACACGCATTGGCACATAAACATAGGGAAAACACCAAAACATATGATGTAGTGGATGCCAAATCAAAATGATACATCAAAGTCAATATTAAATATTGAACCCTGATAGTTGTCCAATAAAGGACTCGAAAGTGGATAACCAATACATAATGCCATCAAATATATAAATGTAACTCATCATCATAAATCATCTACAATGACAAATCTAGCAGCTAGCTATCCTAGAGAATCAATGACCTCTCCCCCTTTTATGAGAAAAAGTCATGGCTCGTTTGCCACTAAAAGTCCCTACATCATCTATTTGGTGACAACTAGAGGGTGTAGCTGTATCAGCCTATGTAGAAGGTGGTATTGGTGCTAACGCTATCACATCTCTCCGTGAAGTCAAGGTCCTCTACACCCGACTCTTGTTGCTCCTCCCTTTCCTTCTGTACATGCCACTGCTCCTCCAACCATTCAAGTGCCTCCTCCATAATAAGGGCCTCGGACTCCACCCCCCACTCAGACAATATGTTAATATTATCCAAGGAAATGGGTTCCACATCAGGTGTCTTGTCCAGCTACCTCATCCACAGTCAAATATTGTAGTCAACATATACCAAATCATTGAGCCGTGGAAACTCCAACTTATAAGAGGGTCATATATAAAATTAATGAGTCTTGACTCTTGAGGGTCATAAACATGTTAAGGGTCATAAATTATAATAATTGTAATTGGTTAGTTGACGTTCTAACCTGTTGCATTTTTTTTAGTGTATTTTTTCGAACACACTCCAATTGCACTCACATCCTGAAGTGCTGCATGTTTGGTCAAGGACCTGAATCACAAAATTCCGTAAATTCAGTTCCCTTGCACCATAATTTCATTACCAAACATCTACAACCAATAAGAAAAAAAAGACTTAAACTACATTTCATCATAACATAATTCAACTTCCAAATAAAACACATTATTAAAATTTTAAATTCTAGTGGCTTACATGGCATCAAAATACTCCTCTTGGCAATAGCATTGACAAACCCAAATAGTATGCTAGCCTCTCGATACATCTCCATCTCACAATCAATTATTTTGCGGGTATCAGTATCAAGGACCATCCTTTATAGACATGTCAAGAGCCCTTCCATTACCTCGCCATCAACATCAAAGCTGCATGAGTAAGCATAGGCAAGGTTGAGAAAAAGTGTTGTTGCATGAATGGACCAATCGAACATCTCGATCCCCATTGACTATCAATCTATTCCCAGATCATCATGTATCTATTATGTCTGAGGGTTCCCTTGCTCACATAATAAGACCAGATAGTTTCTTTAGCCCTATCCATGGGCTCATACAAGTAGCCCATTGCGGGCTTCTCCCCATCAACAAAGCAAAGAACCTTATCTCTCTAATGAATGCATCAAACAATTCACATAATATTGTTGCATCAAAGGATTTAATAAACATTGTACCACTAGGACAATGCACCAAGAAACTTAGAAGGGCCCTACCCTTCCCCTCTATCCAACCATCAAACATCACTATGCATCTAGTGGACTCCCATGACTTCTTTAGCTCTTCCAATCTAGTGTTGATGTCACTCTTTTTTATTTGCGAAATTGGCCCATGCAACTCCTTATAGGTAGGGACCTTATACCCTAGGCCAACAACAGCAATAGCATCACAAATTGGGTATAAAAATGGATTAGTCTTCGTAATGTTGAAGGGTAGATCACTCCAAAAAATCATCCTCCCATAACCTTGTATGCTTCTTGCTTCTCCTTTCTTTTAACCATTAACCGGATGGAAGGTTGAGCCCCATCTTCGATTCTTGGAGTAAAGAAAGGTGAGGCCCTCGTAGAAGGTGAATCCACGAAACCCCTCTTGTTGTTGTAGTGGCTGTGTGAGGCTCATCCTCACAAGTCTACCCTGAAAGAAAACACAAGTTGGCCCAAAAAAGAGACAAAAGAAGTCAAGTTGGCCCTAATGAAAAATTAAGTTGCTGGCGACTTACACTATAAATAGGAGGCGCCTCACTTCATTTTTACATCAAGAACTCAAGCAAGTTTGCTCAAGTGAGGAGATAAGTTCACTACACCTAGGAGAAGGCTGGTTTTGGGGTTCTCCAATCTTGGAGAGGTTTCTCTTAATTTTCTTGGGTTTATGCTACTATCATTTGGATATACATCTATCTCTGAACGATTGTTCTCTACTGGAAGGGCGAGCTCGGGGTGACATTATTTTGTCTATAGTTGGGAGATGATCTTTGATCATCGTGGTTAAACGAGCTCCACACATTGTTTTTGTGCTTTGACATTCTTCTAGTGATCTTGGTTTTGCGGCTATCAAATTCTAACATGCTATCAGAGCGGTGCTAGAAGAAGTCATTGTCGAAAACTAGGGCTCCACGTTTTGGAGTGGTTTCCAATGTCCACAGCAGACGATCTCGGAAGGAGCATAGAGCAACTCACCCTTCTAGAGCACATCTTTCTATGGAGGCCAAACTCCGCTTGGTGGAACTTCATTTTTTGGCTAACTCTATCGGGCCAAAACCTAGGGCTTCTCGGATCTAGCTCTGCAATCCACAAAATTGGTTCGATTTTACCTTGCTCCAACTCGCCTCAGTAGGACGCATTCCTCTTTGGATTCAATTTTGCAATCCCCCTTACTTCATCCGCGACCTAGCTCCTACTAGAGTTTCTAAAGTTGTTCTTCAAGTTGCAATCAAAAGTTTAACACGAAGGGTTGACTTAGACTTGACGATGTTTCCAGGTTTAAGTTCCCATGAAAAATGTTGAAGAAGCTACAGAACTTCTTTTCATCTCAGCTCTCTCAAGTATGATTCCCACCACTAGTGACACTTGGTTGATAGATAGTGGTGCTTCAAGACATTTGACAAGCTACAAGGAGAATCGTCTAGACTTGATCAAGAAAGAATCTCATCTTCGAGTGGTGCTTGGGACAATGCGAGATGTACTGTGAAGCGATCAAGATCTACTTCCCTACAGTTAGAGTCTAGCGATACATTACATCCGAACGATGTACTATAGGTACCTATGCTGAGAATAAATCATGTCTCCATATCAGCTTTGGAAGACAAAGGCTATAAAGTCATATTCTCTAACGAGAAGGTGCTTGCATGGCACTAGACATCCAGCATGGATTCAACACATATGATTGGTGTTCGTCAAGAGAACTTATACAAGTTGAGCACACAACCAGTTCAAGCACTAGCACATGATTCTACCAGCTTGGGAGAGCTATGGAATCAAAGACTCACTCATTTACACTATAGAGCTCTTCCATCCTTGAGGACGATGGTGGCAGGACTACCAGTACTCAATGTAAATCGTGATGGCGTTTGTAGAGGATGTGCACTTGGCAAGAATGCCAAGCGATCTTTTCCCAGTAGTGAGAGTAGGTCCAAAGGCATTTGGATCTAGTACATTCCGACTTGTGTGCAGCCATGACAGTTGCCTCATTGGGTGGATATTACTACTACATGACCTTTATCAATGACTATTTACAAAAAACTTGAATCTACTTCCTTAGGTCCAAAGAATCTGAAGAAGTGTTGTCCAGATTCAAAGAATTCAAGGTACAAGTCAAGAACCTGACAAGAAAGAGGATCAAAATCCTGAGATCAAATAATGGAGGAGAATACACCTCTACAGACTTCAACAATTTCTACAAGGAAGCAGGAATTAAGAGGGAGTATACAATCCCATACAACCAGGGATGATTTTAAGGAACCATACTTATTTAAAAGTGTATAAATGTTGGCGAATATTACCAATTATTAAAACAGAAACTATAAAATGATTGGCGATATTTTTCAGAAAATATTTTAATTTCCAAGGATTTTATATCGTTTATATAATAATTTGGCGATTTTTAGGGTGAAAAAATTTTACCCCATCAAAATTGGGCGAAATGGGGATTCAAAAAATGCAAAATGGCGAATCTTTTTTGGGAGAAAAACATGGAAAAATAGCCCACTGGGCTAAAATTCGCCCCTAAAATCATCCCTGCATACAACCCATAGTAGAATGGGGTTGCAGAAAGGAAGAACATGACAATCATTGAGGCAGCTAAAGCGACGATACATGATCAGGGTCCTCCCATGTTCTTATGGGTAAAAGCTTCTAGTACAGCATTATATGTGCAAAACCAGTGTCCGCATAAGAACTTGAAGGACATGACTCCAAAAGAAGCTTTCACAGGTGTGAAGCCCGAGGTAGGACACCTACATATCTTTGATGCTCGGTCTATATTCATGTGCCCAAGGAAAAGAAGACGAAGTTAAACCCTCAGGAAAGAAGGGAACATTCGTGGGATACAGTGAATCTTCAAAGACTTACAAAGTTTATCTCCCAGGATGGAGGCAAATTGAAGACAGCAGAGATGTCACCTATGAAGAGGATATGGCCTTCAAAAAGGCGAGAGGATCAAACATGGGGATTGATGATGAGGAGCCTGAAGCTCCAGAGGAGATGATGTCATTTCCCGCTCTAGCAATTCAGAGGGAGTCAGCCTAGAAGGTTGAGCCAGTCGATCCCATTGATCCAATACAACCAGTAGATGTTCCTAGAGACGTTGTCAACCAGAATTGGGCTAGATGGGCACAATAGACAGTGCAAGAGGCAAAGGGGCATGAAGCTCCCTGTGGTACCTTCCGTGAAAGCAAGAGACCCTAGAGATTCTCGAGCTATGTGGCACTAATGAGCCACATTATTGATTCAGAGCCCACCAGCTATGAGAAGGCATCCATCCAACAGGTATGGAAGGATGCCATGATGGAAGAATACCAAGCCATCATGAAGAATGATGATTGGGACATTGTGCCAAAACCTGAGGGGAAGTCAATAGTCACTTCCAAGTGGATATACAAATTCGAGCATGAAATAGGGTTGGCTTTGTGAAAGACGTCTTGTCTTCATATCCAACATGAAACGGGATTGGCTCTGCCGAAAGACATATGTGGTCTTCACATCCAGCATGAAACAAGGTTGGCTTTGTGAAAGACGTGTTGTCTTCATATCCAACGTGAAACAAGGTTAGGTCTACTGGAAGACGTATGTGGTCCTAATGTGTACATCTATGAGCAGTGACGATGATTCTCTGTAAACACCTAAGTTCTAGGTACACATTTGGGGACAAGTGATTCTACACCTATGAACTATGACGATGATTTTGTGTGAACACCTGAGTTCTAGGTAAACATTGTGGGCAAGAATTTGATGTGAAAACCTGCAAACTATGACGATGATTATGTTTGAACTCTTGAGTTTTGGGTGGACACCTGTGAGCTATGCAGTGATACCTGGCTACGAGACTAGTAAGTTATGTTAGACAGCTCTGATGCTAGTAATTCATGATACATGGCTCTTTAGCTCATTAGGTAAGTCATGTCGGAATACCTAGATACGAGCTTGGTAAGTTATGCTATGCATAGCTCTGATGCCAATAAGTCATGGTACATGACTCCGTATACCGACATGAATAGAGACATAGTCAAGACCTCCGATGACTATTTGAGACTCATCCTCGAAATGGAGTAATAGTCAAGGTCTTCGATGACTATGTGCATAATCAAGACCTCTGAGGACAATCAAAGAGTCATCTTAGAAATGAGGTAATAGTCAAGGTCTCTGAGGACTATGCATGACTATCTGAGACTCATCCTAGGGATGGAGTAATAGCCACAATATTGGTTTTGTGTGAACCGAGTTCTTTGTGAACTCCAGTTGGAGTCGATGCAGGTTGGTGTCCCATCCTTAGATAGAGATGTTCGAGATAGTCGTCATGTACTGTTGATATCTAGATGTGTTCCAGTTGATGATGAGATGCCTCCCTGGCTAAGAGGGAGTGTTGTTGTAGTAACTGTGTGAGGCTCATCCTCACAAGTTGGCCCTAAAATAGAACACAAGTTGGCCCAGAAAAGAGACAAAACAAGTCAAGTCGACCCCAAGGGAAAAGGACAAGTCAGCCCCAATGAAAAATTAAGTTGTTGGCAACATGCACTATAAATAGGAGGCGCCTCACTTCATTTTTACATCAAGAACTCAAGCAAGTTTGCTAAAGTGAGGAGATAAGTTCGCTACAACTACGAGAAGACTGATTTTGGGGGTTCTCCAATCTTGGAAAGGTTTCTCTTTGCTTTCTTGGGTTTATGCTCATATCATCTAGATGTACATCTATCTCTGAACAATTCTTCTCTATTGGAAGGGCGAGCTGAGGGGCAACATTATTTTGTCTATGGTTGGGAGATGAGCTTTGATCATCGTGGTTAAATGAGCTCCACAAATTGTTGTGCTTTGACATTCTTCTAGCGATCTTGGTTTTGCAGCTATCAAATTCTAACACCTCTCACTACCCTATGTCCCAGATCTACTGATGGTTCTTGAGTATCTAGCCACTCCAACGACGACAGCTTTTAGTTTTCTTAGCAGCTGCCTCTTCTGTTGAATCATAATCCAATTTTCAATACTTATTATTATTTCACAATAATTCTTCAATCATTTATTTCATCCCAGAATTTCATTGCATATCAATGTTTACTTGCAGCAGAAAATAAAACAAGTATCAAAGAAAAATAACCATGCACAAGAGACACAAAGATTTTATCCTAGGAAACCCAATAGGGAGAAAACCCAGCCAACTTTTCTCATAAGAAAATCAATCCAATACAAGAACAATACCAATCATGAAAATGAACCTTGATACAAGAGAGGTTCGCCCTCCTTCACAACAAACCCTGGAAAGGGTAGTGAATCTTCCAAGAGAATAAGAGAGCCCAAAAACTTTTCTTCTTAACTTTGCTAGGCCTTCCAAGGAGATGCACACAAGTGGAGACAAGATGTTGTGTGATTATGTGTATACAAATAAGGTGTGGAGCCCTCGAATCATATTCTTTCATTCACTAGAAGTTTCCTCAAATGGGATCGACGAGTGCATGTAAGTGCTCACATGAGTTCTCCCACAATAGCAAAGCTTCTTCATGCATTCTCATCTTTAAAAACCCAACCTTGTCATCATCTATATATTGTTGCGCCTTATAGTAAAAATCCTTCAACTAGTTATTTGGTCACAAAGTGTCCATCTGATCATCATACAACAAAATTTCTACTCAAAAGGTGAAGCCTATATTTAGCAACAAAAGCGAAGAAGTTGTACTCAACTTCAAATTGGAATGGCTCACAAAACCTTTTTGAGGAAAAATTGTCTTCAACGTTGCAATAGTAGTTGCCAAAGTTTGCAACATCTAAGCAATATGGGCCATGTGTCCCTTGGAGTTCCTTATTTTGCCACTAAGATTGGCAATTCCTTTGTAGAGTTCCTCGGTACTATAGAAATTTCAAAAACATATCCAAATCATAGTTACATATATCGTGTCGGTGAATATATCGCCGGGGGTCCGGAATGAAACTTATCGGCAACAACGGTGAAAATATCGGAAAATATCGGCAAATGTCGTTTCGCATTAAAAAATACAAAAATAAACACTTTTTTTCAATTTTTTTAAACATCTAAAGCAACAACAACATCATATAAACATATTTCCACATAAATATTAAAATACGACTCATATATAAGATGCATAATATGTCAAATGGTGGATCATGATCATATATCGACTATAAACTAAAAATACTGAAATATGTTCTTGATGGAATGATAGAACATCACATCAAATGATCAAAATAAATGTCTCTCAAGAGATGAATCGTCATGAGTCATGACTCGTGAGGCATGTAGAATCATAGTGTATAGAGTCTAGACATAGGACACCAACATAGTATGATAGTATAGTACAATGATAAAAATAGGAATCAAGTCATCGAC
>LPNX010680592.1:382226-495723 GCA_001517045.1 Pseudotsuga menziesii
CGTTGCCCATACTCCCACATTGGATCCAATGGCTTTGGCATTGTGTCCACTATCACCTATGCCACATTGCCACAACAAACAAACAAAAATGAATCAATTTTAAAATGTTCTTCTTTAAAATTTTGATTCTTGAAAACAATGAAATTATTAAAAATTTTAAACATTCAAACTTCAAAGAAATGGGAGGGTGGCCTACCTAAAACCTTATAGGCTATGATTGTAATGGGAAATCTACACCCTATACTAAATCTAAACCTAAACCCTACCTTAAATCTACATTAACCAACAAATCTCAATCAAAATAAAAAATAATGAAAGTTTAATGTTAAGAATACATACCTGATTAAATGCTATGGAAACTTGATTGCTCCCTTCCTCTCCTGTAGAAAATCGCCCAAGATCGCCCAAATCGCCAGAGCTCCTCTTTCTCCAAGCTAAAATGTCCAAATGAATTGAAAAAACCCGGCCGCAGACTGTTATCGGCGAGTTTTTTAATTTTTTGCCCAGCAGGCCGATATATTCCGTCGACTCGCGATAATATCGGAATATATCGCGATATATTCAAATATCGCGATTTTTTCAATGTGTCGGAAAATATCGCGATAAATTGGGGCCGATATATCGTCGGGGTCATTAAGTCGCGATATATCATGATGTCGGCGATATATCGCCGATATATGCAACTATGATCCAAATTGATATTTCTACCTCATATTGTTTAAATTGTTGCAATTGTAGTTGCCAAAGTTTGCAACAGATAAGAAATATGGCCATGTGCCCAGTCGAGTTCCCTATTTTTCCACTGAGATGGGAACTTCGTTTCTAGAGTTCCTCAATATTATAGAAATTTCAAAAATATGCCCAATCCGACATTTCCATCTCATTTCCATGAGGTCATGGACTTAATACATTGAACTTTAGTGTTGGGGTTGATCTGAAATATTCAAAAATAACCATACAAATATCTCAAATCTACGCACCATTGGTCTAGACAAATTCAAGCACATAAACACTGATGTAAGTACCTTGGATTTAAATAGCAATCAAACACAAAATATCCAATAAGAAGATAGAAAATCCCCTCTACTTTATCGGTATCAAAATACCCTTAAGATAGGGAAACACCTTACAATTGATCCTTTTATGGAAGGAATCCTCTCTTGTTCAATTGCCTCTTAAGATTGGGTGACCTATCAATGAGCTAAGCTCCAAATCCAATAGTTTGCCACCCATTTCACAAGGAAGACTCCATCCTTCTTTATAGCTAACAAGAGAACCCTAATGAGGCCCATAGTGGGCCCTACTTAATAATAATAAACATAGTGGACATAGTTTGCCTTACATTGAATGGCCTCCATTATTATTACACTCCCAAAGAGGATCCCAACACTCCACTCCACCCTCCTTAGAAAAGCATTGCCCTCAACGGCTAGTTTGAGGAGGTAAAACCATAAACCAAGGTCCAATGGACAAGTGTTGACCACAATGTTACAAGATAGGAAACCACGGTCGCATGTACAAGTGCTAGCCATAATGTTGAAAAAATCCAAGAAGCTCCACCATAGACCTAGGTCCCATGTATGAGTGTTGACTGCCATGCTAAAGTAGCTATAGTGTCTCATGTGCAAGTACCAATTGCAATACTAAAATAATCTAAGGAGATCATCCATAAACTTGGGTTCCATGCCCAAGTGCTCATGTTGACTACCAAGAGAAGGAACATGTGCTCAATAGATCTAAGCATGTCAAGTATGCTTCATAGATCCAACCATATCCAAAAAATCATCCACATAATTGCAAAAAGTCAAATGTGGATCTGGAAGGCACCCTACTACTAGAAAAAGGGCAAGATGAAAACCAATAGTCATAACTTGCTCCTGACTTCCTACAACAATGTTTTCTACATAAGGTGTAGAGTCAACAAATAAAAGTCGAAAGTAGTTGTTTTCCTAGAAATTACAATTGTCCGTATACAATTCGTCACAAGCCTTCACTAAATCATACCAACCATAACATATGTCACTTGTATACTCATCTTCATATCACTCTGAATTTCCCTCGTTTGGATCATAGGCTTCTTGTATTTTTTGTATTCACTAAATCGACCCCGTGTCACGGTAGTACAAGCCCAGCCCCAATTTTCAATTCCCCTAGTTCCTAGAAGAAAAAAAGATGGGATGACCTTTCATTGAGCAAAGCTTCCAAATACAACAATACTCAACAAAGCATTGCATAGCCTCTTAGCTCTATAAATATTTTCTCCATAGCAAAACACTAACAACATGTGGTCCAATCATTAATGAGTAACTGTGAAAGTTTTAGGGTTAGGTTAGGATTTAACATAAAAATGTACTTTTAAAGCAAAAACAGAATTAAAAAGCAAAGTTAGATATAATCTACCTAAACATAGTACCGCAAAGTTAGATCTAAGCAAAGTTGGTCCATTGGTCACTGCGTTAAAGTTGGTCCTTGAGATGATTTACCAAATGCCATGTACAGTAACAATAATATAACTAATGAAACAAAACAATAACAACGTAAAGGAAATATCAGCAGTACTAATAGTAACAAAGAACAGTAACAATGCTAATCTAGAATCGTTTTGGATCAGCCTTATACTCGGATACTTTTAGGTTCCGATCTTGTTATCAAAGGGACAAGTCACCTAGATGAAAAAATGATGTACCTTGAGAGAGAGATATGAGGGTTATAGTAGTAAGGGTACAGATTCTTAAGCAACATGAAGACAAACTTCAATCTTTTATCCAGGGTTCAGCACCACTTCTTAAGAAGGCAAAGACACCTTCTAATCACAAAACACAACTCATCCCTAGGACACTTCATGGCTCAGCCTAGCAGGCTGTAAATCAAACATAACTCAGCAGTAATGTAACACAGTTCAACTCTAGAGGTTACTAACAGGTCACAGCTCATCCTTAGAGGTTGTTACGAATTTAGGGCCCAGCCTCAGTGGCTGTTATAAGACCACAACCCAACAATAAGGAGAAAACACAGTCTAGCAGAGAGAGGACAAGCAAACCATGTCCCATCAGGAGGTATATAGAGTCACGACTTAGCAGGAGAGACAGTCACGGCCAGCAGAGAGACACAGTCACAACCAGCAGAGAGACACACAATCATGGCCAACAGAGAAACACAGTCACGACCAACAAAGAGACACACAGTCACGGCCGGCAAAGGAACACAATCACGACCGGCAAAGGAACACAGTCACGATCAAAAAAGAGACACAGTCACGGCCAGCAAAGAGACACATAGTCATGGCCAACAGAGACATAGTCACGGTCAGCAAAGAGACACACAGTCACGGCCAGCAGAGGAGACATCAACAGTCACAGTCAGCAGGAGGAATGACAAACAGTCCCAGAGTTTAATCACGGATGAGCCCATACAAAAAATAGAGGTCACTACTAGCAACAGAAGGGTTACAACCCAATTCCAAGAACATCAAGAGCCCAAGACATCAAATCCAAGCAGCAGAAACCCTAGACTTCAAGTGAAATGCAACTGCATACTCAGATCTAACCTTTTTCTTTTTGTCAAGATGCCACACATAAATGAAGTGAAACTTTAATTTATAATCTTGACAAGCCTTTTAGAAAGATCACTCAACTATTCCAAGATTTTAGGAGTTTAATCAAAAACAAAAAATAACGTTAAGTGAACTTAGGATAGGGTACCAATGGTCCAAAGGTCTTACAAAATAAAAACCATAAAGTTAAGTTGACTTAGGATAGGGTACCAATGGTTCAATGGTCTTACAAAAATAAAAACCTTAAAGTTAAGTTGACTTAGGATAGGGTACCAATAGTCCAATGGTCTTACAAAAATAAAAACTATAAAGTTAAGTTGACTTAGGATAGGGTACGAATGGTCCAAAATAAAAACCATAAAATAAAAGTCATCATGCTAAGGTTACACATAATAAGAGTGCTAGGACCAAGTAAGATAAAGGACCGTAAGTCAACCAAAGGGGGTTCCAATAAGTAGATAAATAACCCCTTTTACCCATAGTACCAACAAGACAAAGGACTTTAATCTTTTCTCTCTCTCAAGGTACATTGTTTCATATATTTTTATCATCACTATATAAGGAGAGGATCCAAACTAGATGATGTAATCCTCTGGTCCTCAATACTGCTCCTAAGGGTTAGGTGCTAGTGACATCATCAAGGGGTGGCGAGTCTCTTGAGAAAAAACCTAGCAATAACCATTTAGGAGAGAGAACATCATACATCATTATCCTTGTCAACTTGACCAAGATTTACCTAGTTAACTAACCAGGGGTGTACCTATGAGAACTGCTTGGTCCCAGACCAAGAATCTACTTGGTCCTAGACTAGGAATGTCTCTGCCTCAATTTGCAGGATCTACTTGGACATCGTGTCCAAGAAACTGTCTAGTCCCATACCAGAATACCCTAGAGACAAATAGGGGCCCTAGCCACATGATAGGGACTTTGCCATGGCATCAACCTGCTTGGTCTCAAACCAAGAACCCCCGGAGACTACTGGGGGGCCTAGGGTACCTTCCAGGGTGTTACTCTTCCCTAGTTAACTGACTAGGGTACCATCCTCCCCAAGAATGGGTCTTGCAACTACACTAACTTTAATAGTACCAACTACCTAGTGGGTCTTATTTTGTAAAGAGGACCCTTAAATAACTATCCACTACTATCTAATGAGTCTTATTCAAGATAATCACATTAATTTACTAACTCCTATGTAGCCTAAAGGGAAACATATGTTAGGACCCTAACAACCACAAAATACTTCAACACTAGATCAATGAAACAGCTCTTAGGGCATGATCTAATGAAGTATGCAGATATAAAAATTACATTCATTGATAACAAAAATATAATGACACATTTCAGATCTAAAATTCCACAAAAGGCATACTGAATCACTCAAAATTTTAGCTTTGTTGTCCCAATCAATCAGCTTATCAAAATAGCTCTAAAATTGCTCAAAACACATGAAACCCATATTTCAAAATCAAATATACATTAAGAAAATATGGTACAACTCCTTATTCTCACCATATGAAAATAAAGTACAATTCCTCAACTTTGCCAAAGTTGGTACATCAAGTCCTTCTACTTTATCCCAAGCAAGGAATTCTCCAAGGATTCCAAGACCCTAGCTAGGGTATCTACAATTGCAACAAACCTTAACCAGCAACAACAAGGCCTAGCAAGGCATCCCACCAAGCTATACTAGCCTCTCTAATAGTTCAATTGTTAAAGTTTAGGGTTAGGTTAGGATTTAACATAAAAATATACTTCAATGCATAAACAGAATTATGAAACAAGGTTAGTACTGCTACAATAAATTTAAACTGCAATAAAATCAAACATAATTCTCATCTCTTTCAACTTTAACTGGTCATTGCTTTAAAGTTGGTCTTTGAGAAGATTTACCAAATGCCATGTACAATTACAATATTATAACTGATAAAATAATGTACAGGAGATAAAAGCAGTAAAGAACCGTAACAATACTAATCTAGAATTATTTTGAATCCGCCTTATACTCAGATACTTTTAAGTTTTGATCTTGTTACTGAAGGGACAAGTCACCTCGATGAACAAATGACATACCTTGAGAGAGAATTTAAGAGGGTTAAAGCAGTAAGGATACAGACCTCAGATTCTTAGTCAACAGGGAGAGAAGCTTCAGTCAATTACTTAAGCTTTAGCAACACACCAGTAGAGAGACACAATCATGCCTAATACAGCTACACTAGCAGAGAAGATACAGTCATGCTAGCACAGAGTCATACTTAGCAAAGACTCACAATCACGCTAAGCAAGAGGGACACAGTCATGCTGACAAGAGACACACAGTCATGCTGGGTAAGAGACACACAATCACGCTAGACAAGTGGAACACAATCGCGCTGGCAAGAGAACACAATCACGCTAGCAGGGACACACAGTCACACTGAGCAAGTGGAACACAGTCACAATGGCAAGAGAACAAAGTCACACTGGCAGGGACACATAATCACGCTAAGCAGGTGGAACACAGTCACGCTAGCAAGAGAACACAGTCACGTTGGCAGGGACACACGGACACGTTGGCAAGTGAACACAACCACGTTGAGCAAGGACACACAGTCACGCTGAGCAGGGACACATAGTCATGATGGCAGGAAAGAGACACACAGTCACGCTAACAGAGGAGAGACACGGTCACGCTGGGCAAAAAAACATAGTCACGCTGGCAGGGACACACTGTCATGCTGGCAGGGAGGGACACACAGTCATGCTAAGCAGGAACATATAGTCACGTTGGCAGGAAAGAGACACACAGTCATGCTGGCGGAGGAGAGACACGGTCACGTAGGGCAAGAGAACATAGCCGTGCTGCAGTCGCGGCATCAGGTACCCTCGACGTCAAGCAAGCAACGAGCTCTAAAGGAAGACGAGAAATCAGATTAAGATGCCACATTCAAATGAAACTTTTAAATTTATAAACTTGACAAAGCTTAAGATAGGTTACTAATGGTTCAATGGTAAAATAATAAAACATAAAACATAAAATAAAATGGTACAAAATTAAACCATAAGAAAATGGTCCAATGGTCTTCTAAAATAAACCATAAAAATAAGATTGTCCAATGGTCTTACAAAATAAAACCATAAATAATAGTTGACTTAGGATAGTGTATCAATGGTCCACAAATAAATACCATAAAGTAAAAGTCATCATACCAAAGGTACACACAATAAGGGTGCTAGGACCAAGTAAGATAAAGGACCATAAGTCAACCAAAGGGGGTCACAATAAGAAGGTAAGACAACTCTCATACCCACAAGATCAAGGTGTACCATAAAGGTAGACAAACAACTCCTTTTACCTATAGGACCAACAAGACCAAGGACTTTAATCTTTTCTCTCTCTCACGGTACATTGTTTCATATATTTTTTATCATCATTGTATAAGGGAAAGATCCAAACTGGATGATGTCATCCTTTGGTCCTCAATATTGCTCCTAAGGGTTATGTGCTAGTGGCATCATCAAGGGGTGACCAATCCCTTGAGAAACAACCTAGCAATCACCGATTAGGAGAGAGGACATCACACATTATCATCTTGATCAACTTGAACAAGATTCACCTGGTTAACTGACCAGGAGTGCTCCTGCAGGAATTGCTTGGTCCCAGAACAAGAATGTCTATGCCTCAACCTGCAGGATCTGCTTTTACATCGTGTCCAAGAAACTGTCTGGTCCCAGACCAAAATATCCTAAAGACATATAGGGGTCCTAGCCACATGCTAGAGACTCTTCCATGACATCAACCTGCTTGGTCCTAGACCAAGAACCCCGGGAAACTACTGGGGGGCCTAGGGTACCTTCTAGGGTCTTACTCTTCCCTAGTTAACTAACGAGGGTACCATCCTCCCTGAGAATGGGTCTTGCAGCTGCACTAACTTTAAAATCAACAACAAGCTAGCATCACACCATCACATCTCTAAGACACAATAAAATCGATAACAAAGACACTCTCCTCCCCTTATATATGATTAGGTGAGGGAGGTCAACAATAAAACATGGACCAAGTCCACAAATAAACCTCAATTAACCTAGCAACAAACCCCAAATGGAGAGCTACATTAGAAAGCATGAATGTCACATGGCACAATTAGGTTTGTACAACCTCCAAAGTGGTGAACCCTCCAAGTCTAGGTGCCCACATGTGAAAAGTGCTCCTATAAGCAATATGGTACGACTTCCAACAATGGCTGCAACGTTCTTAAGGCTTCGTTCCCAACCTCCAAGTACAAAGTGTTATCCTCCAAGATAAAAACTGCACATCTCCTAAGCACCCATCCTCCTCAACATGTGCAACCACTGTAGAAGATGTCAAACTACCATGTGTCCCAACTACGCCATCAAGAAGTGAGCCTCCCTAGCATTCATCCCAAGGTAAGCATACACCCACTAAGCTCTCCAAACATAAATCAAAATAAACAAAGGGGCTAAGAGACCATAAGCCCTTCACATCCAATGAAACACTCTCATAGTTCAATGAAAACACTCCTAGGATAAACAAAAACCAATAAATTCAGATCTATAAATTGTTTCCCATCTCCTGCCTTATATAAGAGAGAGTCTTTAACATAAATCATGCACAAATTTCTTGTAATTATGTGTGTGAAATAATGCTCTAATACCAATTTGATCCGGAAGGGAAATGCACTAGCAAAATTAGCGCAAGCAAAACACCAATTTTAGTAAATTAACTATATACAATCTTTTGAAAATGGCACAATGCATAAACTTAACAAAAATCAAACAAATATTACATTAATATTGGTGCAAAGGTTTCGGCAAAAATCAACTTTGAATTTCTATACATAATGTAAAATATACATGCAATGGGAACAACATGAAGCCTCTAGCAACAAAGTCAAATTCATCCAACCAATGTCACTTCTAATGTCATAAGGTGTATAAATAATCTAAGGAGAGAGAGAGTGATTCATCTCCCATCTATTCATATTCTCCCTACAATAACTTCCAAGAATTCAAGAAAAAAGAAAGAGACAAAGTTGTAGAAGACAATTTATCGTGACTATTGGATCTTGCGCACCAATCTATTAGTTGTCTAACTATACCAACACACTCCATGCCAAAATAATTGAGTGTTTGTGGCAAAGTCAACGTAGTAAGAAGTGTGAAAAAATGTTAATGCGACCAAATTCCTTCGTGTGTGACATGAATCTTAGCATGTTTGCAACATAATGGTGTGTATCATTGTAATCCACACCAAGGTTAATCATTGCAATGTGTAACCTATGTTGATCCTTCTCCACTATTTCCACTTAGGAAGTAGTGCACCCATACTTCCACAAATTTTGGTCAAAATCATTCTTAACACAAATGTCTTAGACTTGAATAATCCCAAAAAATATTATAAGACCATGTCCACTTAGTTAAGTCAAGTCAATTGCTTAAGGGTGTCATCTATCGAATTAAAATGGATTCCCGTTTAAATGCATTATGATTATAGATTTAATGTGTGGAATAGATCTTATATTTGTTTGATATAACATGTCCAAAAAAAATATTAGTGAGTAACGAGTTTAATCCATTGTACATTTAAGGGGATAAATTCATGACATGCCTTGTCAAGCACGTATGCTTGTTTGTGGTATTTGATTGGTAAGCAAAGATTTCTCTAAGTCCATATTCATTATTAAATCAACACAGATTTTCTTATTATAGTCAATATTTTGTTACTAAAGGATCTTGAAGGAATCCAAAATTGGTCATTACAAAGTGTGTTCTTGTTCCTATTAAAGTATAGTGCTTATTATGTAGATGGGTGACTCATTTAAATGTTATTATGTACATTTAGGTCAAGTCAATGTTTTAGGAAGTCCTTGCCAAGCAAATATTTGATTACCCTTTCATGGGTTTAAGCCCAATTACTTTTCCATCACACAATTGTTAAGGATCAATTTAAAATCTTTATTCGCAAATGTTATTAAATACAAGAATACTTACCAAACACCCATTTCAAGAGTATATAGATAAAGTAAAGGCTTAACAATGACTTGTTATAGATAGCCACAACAAACTTAGTATTGATGTTTCTCCAGTTAGCAGTACCGAGCAAACATTCTCCCAAATTAGTCATGTTGATTTGACCAAGGGGGAATGATACATTCACTCACGGGGCCATGCTGATTTGGCTAGTGGTACTGGTGAATGGCTCAAGTGCATTCTTTCTCATATTAGCCATGTTGATTTGGCTAAAAGAGTGAAAAGAATCGAGATGCTCTCACATTCCGTGCTCTAGGATGGAGTGATATATTTTATATACAGTAGGTTTGACTTGTTTACAAGTCTCGTCTAATGTTGAAGATGTAGGCTCAAGAGACTTCTTGTGATGAGGGACTTCTCAATGGGTCTACTCAACATTAGAGCTCTATATTAAATAGACATGCATATGAGGAGATGATCATCAACAAAGGCATACGGACAACTTTTCTAGTAAAGAAGAAATGCCAAGAAGACAAGTCAAAATCCCATTGAAACATTGAAGAAGCCTCAGAAAGCACTAAAGAAGCCCCAGGAAATATTGAAGACAAGAAAATACAAGTCGACCCTAAAGGTGAAATGAAAGGTGACTTGACAAGTATAAATAACAGTTGATACTCTTCATTTTCATCATCCAAGCTAGAGGAGAGCTCAAGAAGACAAATGCGCAAGTCCAAGAGAAGGAGAAGGAAAGTAAAAGCGATTTTTTATCTTATCTCTTCTACATGCTAGGGTTTCCTCGTGAAGGGCGCACTCTTTATGTGCTAGAGTTTTCTTCAAGATGGTGATGTACTTGTAATATTGGACTAATTTCTTCTTAAGAAAAGTTGTTGGGTTTTCTCCCAAGGTTGGGTTTCCCAGGATAAAATTATTGTGTAAATTGTGCATGGCTACCTTTCTAGAATTCTATTGTTTCCATTGCATTTACAATTGAGATTTTCAGTGTATAATTATTCAATGATAACAATGGCATAAAGATATCATTAGAAAGTAATTATCAGATCTGTAAATTTGAATTTTCAACACTTAGTACCACAACAAAATGTCAAAGTTGAAAACAAACATTATTCATCCTCCCCTTTCTCTTTGTATATCATAAAATTGAAAGTTTTTTTAACTGGGCCTAAGGGTTGCAATTTTTCTTTCAATATGATGTGGTGAACATAATCATAATTGTAAGTACTAAGTGCATCGATAGTCAATATATGTACCTCATGAAATTCAACATAAAAGAAAAACACTACCGCAAAATGTGGTAGACAAAGAGTTATGAAAATGGATGTGCATAGATGGGTTGACTAGAGACAACCAATAGAATAGTTTTACTCATAAGTTCATAGGAGACTACTAGAGGAAGCAAATGAGTTCCCACTTGGATCAACAACACACAAGATTACCTTACTTGCATCATGTTTTTTGGCAGAACAAAAGAATCACAGTAAGCCACAAAACATACATTGTTTAAGAGAACGGACACCTCTACCAACAAATTCTAGAAGCATTTTGGTAAGATGTGAGATACACTAGAGAGAGTTCCATTTGTGAAGGAAGCAATTAATGACACAAGTTACCTTTAGTGTGTTAACATTTGTCGACACTAAGATCCAAGGTATAACATGTACTTTGGGACAAAGTACCTCATTAGTGTCAAGTGAGATATTGAGTGGATCCTTAATCCCTACAATTATATATTAAAGACTATATATTTATGCATCTTATGTCATTATGATGTCATATTTAACAAGTGAAATGATTAGTTATACATGTGGGTGAAATACACTCCTTATTCGTATAATGCTTTAAAGAGACAATGCATCGGCTTACTTTATGCTCTCACATTCCCATGATGAATGGGTTTGACTTTTGTTTTTGTTATGTCTAAAACATGTTGGCACTACCAAAACCAATCATAATGTTTTTTGTTTACTACCAACATTAATAATCAAATTGATTTTATAATTAATGTACATGTTACCAACTTACCTCAATATATTATTGTTCAAGGAAATAGAGTCTCTCCCCCTCAATGTATCATAACAATTATGTGCATACGTATGACAAATAGCCCAAAGGATAAAGTAAGTGGGATTGTTTTTCATCAATACAATTCTAAAAGGCATACTTAATTTAATGTGTAATGAGCCAGATTTGATTGACCATAACATATGAGAGAGAGAGAGAGAGAGAGAGCAAGGCATTTTGGTTTAACTAGTCCAATCTTAGACAAAAGAGGGGTAATGTCATCAAGGTCTTGGTTCAACTGAAAAGCAAGGGTATTTGATATACCCCACCAAGGTTCAAATCCCTCGGACACATTTTTTCCTAAGGCCATCTTGCCCATGCAAGCAAATCATTAGAATAAATACCCCACCCCCCTCCCCCTCAACTTCTCAACCAAAGGGTATCTTTTAAGAGTTGTAAACCAATTACATCCATTATAATACTCCCAAATTGTGTAAAGGTGCACCTACCACAGTGATAAGTGGAAGCATCTTGTCCAAAAATACGACTTGAGAAAAAACCCTATTGTCCTGGAGGAATTTTACATTTCAAATCTCAAAGGGGTAGTCTAAAAAGGATTTAGGGGATGCAATACCCTCTTTCATTGTATGTAGTATAGAATTTATAAAAACTCATGAGCAATAGGTTTTACTTTAATGTATTTCATTTTTTAATCTAAAGTACATATTGCCAAGAAATAAGCGCTTTAAGATTTTATTCCCTTTCTTAAGGAGCTCTAGTCAAATTTAGAGAAGGAATTACTTAAATTGTTGGTCTAGGAAATCCATTGGAAGCAAGCTTCAATATTAGAAGGAATGTTGATAAGAAAGCCATTGAACCCTTGACTCTAAGTTGCATGAAACAGGGAAGAAACAAGGAAACTTCAAAACGAGGGAAACGTGACCCCCCAAAATTTTGGAAATGGGGAAATGTGATATATATATATATATATATGAGCAAGGACATTTTAAAAAATGAATCTAAAATATAAATCATATATGTCAGCGAATCATTGCCTATATTGGGATCCTATTCATTAATAGTACTCAATGCCTCCCATCTCTAGGCTCTAGCCCTTGCCTATAACTTGAATTTCAAAGTTGATCCTCCAAGGACATTAATGAACGACTCAACACCCTACAATTTTGATAATACTTCCTAATCTAATCGTTAAAATAAGGTAAAAATACTCCCCATGCTTAATAAGTGATTTTGCTTGAGTGAAGAGAACATTTTTATTAAGGTCATGACAAAGGAGTTCAACAATCAACACCACCAACATCAAGGTACATATAGGGGTTGATGTGCTTGATTAAATGCCAATTCCATACCCCCATACATGATAGAATCTAGTGGAAACTTTGCAATCTTGGTAACCTGAAAACTATTAAGTTTGCCAAATTTTGAATGGGATCTAAAATTCTACTTTTGCATATGAAGTCCAATGACGTTGGAACCACTCTCAAACATCCTGAAACAATTAATGGTAATGTTAAAAATTTAAGTATTTAACATTCTCCTTATCTTTTATTTCCCACATTGTATTTAGCATTACCATTAATATCAATAAATATTGGTGCACCATGGAAATATTTTTTTGGAAACGCGACCTCATGGAATGCATCCGTACTGGAAACATGTTTATGTATGGATAGAATGCATTTCCATCTAGGAAACACATTTCGTCCATACATAAACGTGTTTCCACAACGTATGGCACAGGTTTGGGGTTTGGTATGGAAAAACAAAGGATACAGGGTCAAGGTGTACATTTCCTGCAACATAGCCTTGGCTAAAAGAAAGCTTGTGATAGAACATGGTCCCTTTAACTCTGCTAATATATGTTACCAAAATAAACACACACTTATGTGAATGAGTAAAGCTTGAGGTGTCCAAACTAGGACTAGACTACATTGGCTAAAGGAGAAACTTTGGATGAATTTGCCAAACATTATCAAATGTATTCACTATATTATTCCCATTATATATGCTTTGAATCAAAAAATTACTAAAGCATTTCATCTTTTCTTCAAAACAAATACCCCTCAACATCATCAAAGTGTGAAACAAACCCAATGAACTCCAGGATGTTGATTTTTATTGGCAGTTAGAATTTATCAACTTATTTATTGCATAAATATAAACTGCATGCATATAAAGGATCACTAAAAGAAACAAATTCACATTAGACACAATTTTACCCTGGGAAAACCCTCTCACGGGAAAAAAACAGAAAACTTCTCTAGATAAGATTCTTCAACAAGATGCAAAGTCTAACCTAGTGCCTAACACTAGTTACACAATAACAATACAAGAAAGAGACAGAATAACCTCTAAGCCCAAAGAACAAAAAGAGAAAGATAAAACCCCAAAAGATGTCTTCACAATGCTTCTTGAACACTTGACTATGCTCTCTTGGATCTGCGCACTTTTTCTCTTGCTTGAGTGAATTGGTGTGTTGCAAATGAGCCACCTTCACTTATATTTATACTAGAAAATATCACTTTTCTTACTAGGTCGACTTGTCTTCTTGACTGTGCCATTTCCCCCTTTAACTGGGTCGACTTGGACATTTTACTAGGTCAATTTAACTGGGTCAACTTGTTCTAGGGCTAGTTGTTATTCTTTCTTATGGAATGTCTTTCGATGCTACTCAAAACATCAACACTCCCTCTTAGCAAGGAAGGTATTCTTCTTGTCACGATCTTCAGCGCTGGCTTCCTACTTGTTGACTACTAGAATCTTCTATGGTCTAGAGAAATTCTCTGTTAGCTTGCCAACCTCTCTGGCATTCTCCAAAACCTGACGACTTCCAGAGTGTCTTCTTTCTTCTTTACTATCAGCTTGTATCCCACTTAGCCAAATATATGGCTATCTAACCTCTCCAAGAGGTTGACTGCTCCCCAACAATCCTGACTATAACTCACTCAAGTATTTGATAGTCTCGAAGACCTTAACTAGTATATGAGGTCTACCGATAGTCTTTGACTGTTCCCCAATAGTCTTGACTATAACTATGCTCATGTGTGTGCACTATACATGAGATACAACACCCCCTGGCTGTCTGAGTCGTGTACCTTGACTAACTGACATCTAAGTCAAGTATTTCTACATGACTAATCTGAGCTATGTACTACTGAGAGGCTTCTTTGTTGCATGGCTTATCTGTGAAAGTTTATAAAAGTTTTCCCAACCCGGTTTCAAGCCTTTAGGCTTCTCTGCATTGTTTAATGCCCAACGCTTTCAATGCATAATTTTTCACAAATTATCCAAACTGAAACACATGTGAAAACTTTTTCTCAACTTTAAAAAAATTCAGAAATTTCTTTTCAAACTGTAAATGTTAAACTCAGAAAATTTCAAACATGTACACACATGAAAATTTAGACACTTGTTTTTGTCCAATTGACCAGGATAAAACCCCTAAAGGGAAAACCTATTTTCAGAGGGGAGATTTTATTTTTCTTCAGCAAAAAAATACAAGAACAAAATTCAACAGTACTTATCAATTTCCGGTCTCGAAATTTGAACCCCAATGCTAACATTCCAGTCTCGAAAAACATGCCAGACAACCTCGAAATTCGTGCTGGTAAACTACTGTACAAACAGCAATTAATGTTCTGATTTTTTATCTCAAAAAACGTGCAGAATCCGTACAATACGGATTTATGTCCCTTGCCTCGAAAACTGTGTCGAATCCGTACAGTACGGATTTCAAAAATTCTGGGCAAAATCTTCCTCGATTTCAATGCCAAATCTTTCTCAAAATCTGTGCAAAATCCTTATCGATTTTTGTGCCGTACAGACCTCGTTTTCTGTGCCTTTAACTACTGTATAGAAACCCTCGAAATTCGTGCCAACCTCTTCTCAAAAATTGTGTTGAACCTCTCTCCTCGATTTCTATGCAAACTATCTTCTCTGGTTTTATCTCTCCTGCTGGTTTAGAAATCACTTCAAAACCCTCACTCTTCTTCTCTTCTCTCTCTTCAAAATTCTCTCCTAAAGATGAACACAATGAATGAACTTTTGCCTTTCCCTAGCCTTTTTGTTCATGGCAACTTCCCATGTCCATCCAACAGCCAAGATTAGATTAGATCAAAGGTTGACATTAAATGCTCCATTAAAAATAATTAAATGATATTTAGTGCACTCATATCATTTAATAAAGTTGAGCAACCCCTTTTTCTTTTTAATCACTCACTTAACTTTTTAAATGAGAACTTATGAAAATACCCACTTAACTTTTAATAAAGTCACTTTAAAAAATATAAAGTGCATCTCACTTTATTAAAACACAAAAATGACTAGGAGTCACATTTAAGTGTCCTTGTCCACCCTAAGAAAACACTAGGTGGACAAACACTTCCTAGGTAACATTTCAACAATCTGAGCCATGTACCACTACATAGATAATTTGAGCCATATACCACTATATGGCTAACCGATGTCTGAGCCATGTACCACTGCATGCCTTACCGATGGGGAGAACGCCTAAGTCATATCCAACATCACTAACTGAGGGAGTTTGTGTACACGTTACTTCCCATGGTGAAACATCAATACTCCCTCTCAATGAGAGGAGTCATTATGTACTACACCAAGCTTGTCCCGAAAGTACTCAAACTTTACTTTAAACAGAGGCTTAGTAAGTATATCAACAATCTGCTCATCCGTGGATATGTACTGGAGTTGTACTACTCCTTTTTGCACTGTAGCGGATATAATTGATTTGGAACCTTTTGAAGTCTTACTGCTTTTTCATCTTGTAATATTCACTGCAATATGCTCTACCTTTGTTGTATTGAGTGTCCTCGACGAATGTTTTCCTAGTAAACCAAGATATCATAGCTGATCTCAAACTGGAGCAACATCCCTGATGTGCTCTTTTCTTGCCCACTACACCAGTCAGAGTCAATATATCCTTGCAACTTAATTTCTTTATCCAAGCCATATCTGAGTCCATATCCAATCGTACCATGTAGGTACCTCAACACATGCTTTGTTGCACATGTCTAAACTCTTCCATGTACTGACTGTAAAGCATATATCTGGCTTGGTGCTAACCAGGTACATCTAGGATCCAATTAACTATCTGTGAGATCCTCCAAATATGAAGAAGAATCACTTAACAGCTTCAAATTCGTCACCATTTGTGTGGCCATGGACTTTCAATCCATCATCCTGAGTTTCTTTAGGATCTCTACTGTGTATCTCCCTTAACTGAGGAAAAATTGATCTCGATTCTGCCATACCTCTCATGCCAAGATTTTTGAATTCTATGATCTTCCCCCTTTGCAGCTCGACGTCTTGCATTCTCTACATCTGGATGTGTTGCATTGGAGTGGCTTGCAGCCTTTTCTATTGTTGATCTTATGTGTATCCATCTATGTCATCTCCCATCAAATGGGTCTACTGATACAAACCTCTTGCTCTCAAGGTCACTGAATACCATTACAGACTCCTCAGTTGTGCTGCAAACCCTTCATGATCATTGGAAGGACGAACATCTGTAGTAGAGAGAGACCAATCATTCATTGGAGCCTCCTGCTCCCAACCATCAATGTCCATATGAGATCCTCCGAGTCATGGATCCACATATGACTGAATATACTAGATCCACGTATATCTGTCATCACTGTTGACCAGTCATCACATCCACGGTAATTGCTCCCCTTATCACAGAAGCCATTCCGCTTTTTGATTTGGAACTTGAGCTAAGAGTCATGCTCCTAAAAGCCTCCCACTTCTGAGCATCCTGCTCTCTCTCTAACAATGAATATCAACAGGATCAATAGTCTGGCAGACTTCACATCCATCACTTGTTCTTCAAAACAAATCTCATCATCCTTCTTTTATGAGCCATAGCATATGGTCTCTCCTACAAGTCAAATTTAGTCAAATAGTTAGCAACATTGCATGCTAATCAATCAAGTCAATGTAATGACAATTTCTTATGCATAAAGGACATTGTCATGTAACCAATCAAGGTATTTAAGCATCTTAGCCAATGCTTCAACACAACACCCATCCATTTCCCAAACACACACGGCAACTATCTACGTGCCTTCCATCTTCACCAGAACACACTATCAAGAGTGTGCACTGCTCTTAGCATGTTAACAAAGAGGTTTTATCCTAGACTAGCTCCATCAAGGGCTCATGAGATGTTGTGCAACACTATAGGCTACTTACTCAACATATACATAACATGCACTACATGAGGCTACTGCTTGTCAATTTCAATCATATATAAAAGAAAATTGTATCACAAATCTACATATAACTGTTATAAACAAAATATCCTTCAAAATATTCAGAAATTTAAGGAATAACTCAAATTATAGTACAAATACTTATCTTTCATTTGTTTTGTAGGCTCTTTCTCCTTGCAGAAATCACTGGAGTTTTTGGAAGCGTACTCTGCTTTATCGTCTGATTCTGAAGACCTTGATCTTCTTCTTCATAAACTCCGGAACTTGTTGAAGTCTTCACGCTTAGTCCTCGTGTCTTCTGAATGCACTGGATTTAAGATCACCTTCGATCTAGCTTCATAGTTTGGAAAGATCCCTTGGCAGTCTTACCAAGAGTATAGTATCTGCTTCACCTAAATCTAGCTAGGACTCTCCTACTCTTTTACTTTATGCTTGGAATTGTTTCCAAGTTCCTTCTAAAGAATTTGTGTAACAAGTCGAGTGTTTAAAAACACAATTATCTACTAACCAAACACCACTCCCTTGGCTGATAGTATTTAAAGGACAAAGTCTTAATATGATGCTTGCCTTGACTTCTTGTGTGACGAAGGCTCATCATCATGCGCCATATGAGCATGATGTTTCCTCTTTCCCCTTTTGTTTTCTTGAGTGCAATTTCTTGCATAGTGTCCCAACTAGTTACAGTTGTAGCATTTGATCTTAGACATATCTTTCTTGTTTTATGATTCTGATCTTCTATCTATATTTACTATTCTTAGTAAACTTTCTACCTTTTCCTTTCCTTGCATGAGCTGCAAAGGCTTGAATTTCTTCATCATTTGTCTTTTGCATTTTGGATATCAATGTTGTCAACACGAGCTCTTTCTCTTCTACAGGATCTCCAATAACTACTAGTTAATCCTTGATCTGACTTGTCCATCAACACATTCCTTAACCGATGCCTCATCAATAACTTTTTGCCAGTAGTCTTGCTTTCATATAATCTTGTCAAGGCCTCGAACATTTCCTTAGGAGTCTGCAATTCCGACGGATGAGGGATCAAGTGGCCCTTGATTGAATCAGATAGGATTCTTTTTGTCTTAACCATATTCTTCTTGAACTTGGCTTTAGCCTCTTCTTCTGGATCTGAGATAACCTCTTTGACATAATTTAAGAGATCATACTCTTCTAAGATGAGAAGTATCTTATGCTTCCAAGATCTGAAGTTTTCAACTCCATCCAATCTATCCTCAACCCTTAGATTGGTTGTAATTTTGTCACCACTGAGATTTGACCTAGAAACCCTAACAGAAGGGAGGTTAAAATGAAGTTTATCAAATGAGAAATCTAATCCAAGGAAAAGATAGACCATCTTAGGGTGAGTTGGAAAGCAAGTCAATTATGTGGACATAACAGCTCAAAGTCAGAAGCCCTAGTTTACCGGCGCCGACAGTAGATAGGTCAAAACTGAAATTTCTTGGATTTGGGATCTATTTCCACAAATAGATGTGCCCTCCTCCAAGGGCAAGTTCGAGAATGCTAAGATCAAACTTGATCTGTGATGTTAAGGCTTAAAACTAGAAGCCCTTGACCCCCGACTGAAATTAAGTCAAAATTGAAAATTTCATCAAACTGAAAGTTGCTTCCATAGAAAGGTGCGCCTCACTAGGGCGAGTTCCATGATTCTATTTTGAAGTCCAATCTATGGATAAATATGCCCAAACTTGCAATCCCTAGTTTTTGGCTTTTCAGTGGTGATGGCTTCTATTCAATCCAACTCTGATACCATGTTGAATTTTCTTAGCAGATAGATGTTATTAACTTATTTATTGCATATACATAAATTGCATGCATACAAAGGAACAATGAAAGAGACACATTCATAGTAGACACAATTTCACCCTCAAAAAACCCTATCAAGGAAAAAAAGCCTAGCAAACTTCTCTAGATAAGATTCTTCAACAAGATACAAAGTCTAACCTAATGCCAGACACTAGTTACAGAATAATAATACAAGAAAGATACAGAATAACCTCTAAGCCTGAGGAAGAGAGAGAGTAAGATAGAGCCCCAAAAGATGTCTTCACAATGCTTCTTGAACACTTGACTACGCTCCCTTGGATCTATGCACTTTTTCTCTGCTTGAGCGAATTGGTGTGTTGCAAATTAGCCAACTTCAATTACATTTATACTAAAAATGGTCACTTTTCTTACTGGGTCGACTTGTCTTCTTGACTGGGTCATTTCCCCCTTTAAATGGGTCGACTTGACCATTTTACTGGGTCAATTTAATTGGGCTGACATATTCTAGGGCTAATTGAGCCAACTTTAGTTACATTTATACTAAAAATAGTCACTTTTCTTACTGGGTCGACTTGTCTTCTGGACTGGATCATTCCCCCCTTTATCTGGGTCAACTTGACCATTTTACTGGGTCAATTTAATTGGGCCGACTTATTCTAGGGCTAATTGTTATTCTTTCTTATCGAATATCTTCTGATGCTACTCAAAACATCAACACAAGAAACTAATCAATGGTAACAGTAACACAAAAGCTTTCTGAAAAATTCAATAAACTAAAGTCTAAAACATGCAAAAACTAAAAGGAACAAAAGCCATGCATTTGGAGATATATGTGTCCATATTTGTTTTTTTATTTTTCATAGTTATTGGATGCTAATATGCAGTAAATGGTGTAGCTTCAAGCGCCCAAAGAAGCACTGCTTCTAATTTTTTTCTCTTTGTTTGTAGAGCTTTGACAATGTTGGTTGTTGCAAGTATCAATTTTTTCATAAATGATAAATATAGACCTTTTCCTAGGACTTAAAGTTTTTGTTCATTAACAAAAGCTTTCAAAAGAACATAAATGAAGAATTCAGGTAATTTGCCAATGAGGCATCATTTTGAACACAAGGTCAGAGTATTTAGCCCGCCACTATTGATGTTTCGAGCTCAGACAAGTATTTCCATAGGGTTGTGTCTAACCCATGGAAATCATCATTAAGTGACTTTGAGAGTTCATTTTATTAATTTATTGATAAAGTGAACATCTTTTTATAAGGTGAGTTTAATTTAATAAAGTGCCTAAGTTTTGGCACTAGTGATTTTAATTTAATTTGAGCCCTTGATCTCGGATAAGGATGAGACCTAATCTCAACCAATGAGATTAGGGCATGAGCTCAACTCAAAGTTATAAAAAGCCAGCAAGGGAAGACAAATTCATTATTCCAGAAAAGGAAATCAAGAAGGAGATCGGAGAAGAAAGTTCGATTTCCAAAGAAGACCGAAGGACCTTTGGAAGAGGTCAAGGAGAGAAGACAAAGAACAGCAAGCAGGCGGCAAGGAAGCCAGCAAGCAGGTTGTATGATTTCCGTACAATTGTACGAATTTCTATACAGTCGTACGGAATTGCAGAGCTTGTCCCACAGAACAATTTCCAGCATGCTGCCCAAAATCGGTATGGATCTGTATAGTCCGTATGGAAGAGGCTGTATAAGCTGTGGAGTCTTCCATAAATTGCAGAAAACCCTTCCAGGAAGATTTGCTATTGGCTGGAATTTTTCAAGTTTGCTGAGTATTTTGGTCTTCTTGGTTTCCAGGCCTTTTTCCCAAGTACAGGAGCCCTTGTAAGATTTGAGCATTATTTAATGATAAGCCGATTTGAAGGGCAGAAAAATCACTATGTTTGTGTTTCAATCTGCTTTCTTAGTTTTTGCTTCCGCTGGAAATATCTTGTTAAAAATCAGTGAAGTATAAATATTTGAAATCTTATTATTTATCTAGTTGCTCGTTAAATAAATTAACATGGTATCAAAGCTTGTGCTCTAAGAGAAAAGCAGATCCAAGATTGTTGAGTGCAGATCTATTAGATCAGGAGGTCTCGGCAATAGATCCAGAGGTGCTTGAATGATTAAGCACAAGGCAGTCATGTCAACTAGTAGCCTCAAGTTTAAGGATAGGTTAGATGGGGCATCAAACTTCCTTGCATGGAAGGCAAGAGTTGTCTTGTTGTTGAAGGAGCACGATCTTTGGGGGATTGTGGAGAAGGAAGTTTCCAAACCAGCAGATCAAACTGATTTGGTAGCCTATGAGAAAAAGGAAATCAAGGCCCAAAGAGTGATCCTAGATGTTCTGAAGGATCATCTATTTCCTCATGTAGCAAAGAAGACAACAACCCTTGCAATGTACAAAGCTCTAGTGGACTTGTTCCAGAGTGACAACATGAACAAGAAATTGATCTTGAGAAGCAAGCTCAGAGAAGTCCAGATGTTGATGATGGATGATGTTACCAATTACCTCATGAGGATCACCCAAATTCGTCTAAGTCACAAGATTCGTTGAATTTCAACCTACAGGTTCGAAATTCGTCGAATCTCAACAAAAAAATAAAAATCATCCAAGTTCAGCTAAAGAAATTTGACTCCGGAGTTAGATGAGCACCCTTCACCGTCAATGTTCTCATGGGAGATCGGTTCCATGTCAGAATAGGTGGAACGAAACCAGCCACGGTTTTGAATATTGTTATATCCCACGCCAGTAAGAGTTTTTAGGACGATATCCTACACCGCTGACGTCCATTTCCTAATTGGCATTTGCATTTGCCATGGATCGTTTTACTACCCTTTGGGTGTATAACCACAAAGATAGGCATTTCACTATGTCGCGGGATCGTTTTACTGCCCTTTGGGGTCTAACTGCGAAGATATCTACTTAATTGTGTCAGGGATCATTTTACTGCTCTTTGGGTGTATAACCACGAATTAAGGAACGATGAAGGGTTTAATATATGCAGTGACCATTAACAATATTCCCATAAAAAAAAATTATATTTTTCAATTGGCTACGAATGCCTCCACATACACCTTGCTAATCCCAAGTTTCAACAATTACTTATACCATGTCATATCATAATGATAATATATATTATTGGTTACATATTATATCAATAATTACCTCTACCATGTCATATAATAATATATTATTATTTACATTTTTATTAATGTTATATATTATACTTTTAGTCGTTTTAGGGATATCATTCTACCATGTCATATAATAATATTTTATTATTTACATATTATATTAATGTTATATATTATACTTTTAGTCGTTTTAGGGATATCATATGTCATAGATTAATATATTATAAAATATAATTTATATTTGAAATATGTATATAATCGAATTTATGGACGAATCCTATTCAAATTTCATTAAGGAAGTTGAATTTGAATCGAATTTTGTCCTTCCCGAATTCAAATTTGAACCTGAACCATATGACTTAGAAATTCGTGATCAACTTGCAGCTATTGGGGAGATGGTTCTTGATGCAAAACCCCTGAATGTGGCACTGAATGGATTTCCTCAGTCTTGGGATCCGTTTGTCAAAGGGGTTGTAGCTCATGAAAATATTCTAGATTGGTAAAGGCTTTGGGATGATTGCATCCAAGAAGAGACTCGAGAGGAGTCTAAAGCATGCAAGCAAGAGCATGAGGAGGAGAACCTAGCTTTTGTCAGCAAGGCACAAAAGAACAAAGGACAAGGTTCTAAGGGTAACAGTGAGGGAGCATCCTCACAACCAGGGAAGAAAGACTAGAGTAAAATCAAGTGCTATATTTGCCACAAAAATGGGCACTATGCATCACAGTGTCCAAAGAAGAAGGGGCAAGAGAAGAAGTATACAGCAGAATCAACAAAGATGCAAATGGATGAGTTTGTAGCGAAGTTTGAGAAAGACTTCTCACTAGTCTCCTGCCTCGCCACCAGCACCGACAAAAGAAGTGCATGGTACTTGAATAGTGGTGCTTCGCATCATGACTGAAGCACGAGAGCTTTTCAACAGTATGACAAAGGACTCAGGGACCCATGAGGAGCTTGTGATGATGCCAAGTGAAGGGGGAGAGAACCATTTGGTTCCACCTTGAGTCAGAAGGTTTGTTGAAGGCCTGAGAGGTGCTTTGGATGCCAAAGCTGAAGAAGAATTTTCTCTTATTATCAGTTTTGAAGGACAAGGGTTTTGCCATCACAATCAAGAAAGGGCAAGTACTCATACGTCCAAAGGGAGCTAGCCTAGACATAGCATTGAACATTAGGGTTAGAGAGGCAAGTTGTAGAGGTTGAAGGACAAGCTGGTAGGTGGATCCAAGGAGATCTTGTATCATGGATCGATGTCAGTAGCTGAGGACAAGGAACTAGCAAAGTTCTCAGATTTCCAATGTGTAGAGTCAACCTTCAAATGAGAAGAGGGAGTTAGCCCCTTACAGTTTCGTTAGGATACCAAATTGGTATGAACTGACATTAATGGGTGCTCAAAAGCATGTGGAGGCTCCCAAGAGCACGTACAAGGAGAACAGGCCTCCAAGGAGCAGCATCAATGATTCTAGGTCTTCCAATGTTGAGGAAGCAGTCGATCGGCAAGATTGGAGGAATGCCAAAATGATAGATGGTGTGTCAGGACTGGAGGAAGAACCAGTTCCAGGTGGCTCTTCAGGAAATACCTTCCTTGCTAAGAGGAAGCAGCCGATCAACAAGATTAGAGGAATGCCAAAATGATAGATGGTGTGTCAGGACTGGAGGGAGAACCAATTCCAAGTGGCTCTACAAGAAATACCTTCCTTGCTAAGAGGGAATGTTTATAGCTCAGATAAGTATTTCCATGGGGCCGTGTCGAACCCATGGAAATCATCATTAAGCGATTTTGAGAGTTCACTTTAGTAAATTATTAATAAAGTGAACGTCTTTTTATAAAGTGAGTTTGATTTACTAAAGTGCCTAAGTTTTGGCACTAGTGATTTAAATTAAAAGTGAACCCTTAATCTTGGATAAGAATGAGATCTAATCTCAACCAATGAGATCAGGGAATGGGCTCAACTCAAAGTTATAAAAAGGCAACAAGGGAAGACACATACATAATTCTCGAGGAGGAAATCGAGAAGGAGATTGGAGAAGGAAGTTCAGTTTCTGAAGAAGACAGAAGGAGGACTTTCGGCAGAGATCAAGTAGAGGAGATGAAGAACAACAAGCAGGCAATGAGGAGCAAGTTCAGATTTCTGCAGAGGAAGAAGCCAGCAAGCAGGCCGTATGATTTTCGTATTAATAAAGTAAAAGTATTTTTATAAAGTGTATTTAATTTAATAAAGTGCCTAAGTTTTGGCACTAGTGATTTGAATTAAATGTGAGCCCTTGATCTCAGATAAGAATGAGATCTAAGGGCATGGGCTCAACTCAATGTTATAAAAAGGAAGCAAGGGAAGACACATTCATTATTCTCGAGAAGGAGATTGTGTCGAATTTTCAGCATTAGCATAAACTTTAAAAATTTGCAGATAAACATAAATAGATCATCAGTGCAGTAAAAACACATTTATCACATCAGCACACATGGACACAATATTTTTCACTGGGGAAACCTTCAAAGGACAAAAACCCCAAAAGCATTAATAGTTCATCTCATAAATGAGATGGCTTAAGAAATTCTTCGAAAAGTTCCTCAAATCCAGATCTGGATTTTGACCACAGTAACTGTAAAATTCATCAGTAAAAATCAAACTGATAATTTTACCCACAATTTCCAAAATTACAGAAAATTACCAATTTAGGGCTTTCTCAGAAAAGCTGAGATTTTCTCTCTCCTGCCCGAAAATATCAGATTGCTGAAAACTGCCTGAAAATATCAAACTGCTGAAAACTACCCAAAAATATCAGCCTACTGAAAACTGCACAAAAATATCAGACTGTCTGAAAACTGCCTAAAAATGTCAGACTGCTGAAAACTGCCGGAAAATATCAGACTGCTGAAAACTGCGCAAAAATATGGAATGCCGAAGATAGCTGTGCAAAAATGTTTAAGAGGGACTTTGCTGGTAAAACCCTAGCTGAGGGTTTGAAGTTTGAACATAAGATGGTCTTCTTCAACTGTGAGAGCAAAAGTGTGTGTAACAAATGAGAAGGCTTGATCTTCTTTTATAGCCTTTGTTCACTTGTAAGTGGACAAGATTAGGAAAAATAAAAATAATAATATTTTTATTATTTTCCTAATTTCACTTTCACTTTTACCAAAAAGGTACTTTTATTTTTTCCTTTGACTTTTATAAGAAGTCCTTTAATTAGGAAAAATAAAAATAATAATTTTTTTATTATTTTCCTAATTTCACTTTCACTTTTACCAAAAATGTACTTTTATTTTTTCCTTTGACTTTTATAAGAAGTCCTTCTTTAATTTTGTTTTCCACCTGCGGTCCTTTTAGGTGGACAAGATTAAGAAAGATAAAAACAATAATATTTTTATTCTTTTCCTAATTTCACTTTCACTTTTACCAAAAAGGTACATTTTTTTTTGTTTTCCTTGACTTTTGACTTTGGCCTTTTACCAAGTGCCCCTATGGTCATTACCTGTGGTACTTTTTTATTTCAAAAGTACATCATCATAAACCAAGAGAGTTATTAATGCTTTTATCTCACACACTGTGTGACACCTAGATCTGGTACTAGGATAAGTTAACCAAGGGTAGTTAATCCTTGGAGAAGCACACCAAGTCCATAGATCAAGGGTCAAAGTGCCACACACATGCTTAGACCCAGTCTAGGGCTTACAGTGTCTTCATTCTCCCAAAGAATGGCTACTCAGAACTAAGCTGAGTCTACTAGTCCCAGACTGGTCTACATCGTGGTCCCGAACCAGATGTCTACTCAACACAAGGTTGAGTCTACCCAGGGCAAACTTGGGTTTATATCATGGTCCCAGACCAAATATCTACCATTCAACAGAATGGTCACTCAACACTGGGTTGAATCTTCACCGTGGTCCCGAACCAGGTGGTCCCATTCTCCGAAGAGAAGGGCTCTCGATGCTGCTCAGAAAATCAACACTCCCTCTCAGCGGGAGAGGCATTCTCTGCCATACCAAGCTTGTCACGAAAGTACACGAACTTTGATGTTGTCAGAGGCTTGGTTAAGATATCTGCAATCTATTTATCTGTACGAATGTACTGCAACTTCAGAGCTCCTCTCTGCACTAGGTCTCTGATGAAATGATATCTCATTTCAATGTGTTTCGATCTGTCATGAAACACTGGATTCTTTGAAAGCTTTATGCAACTCTGATTATTGCAATGGATGATCGTTGAGCCAAGCTTTCCCTCGAATAGATCAGATAACAACTTTCTGAGCCAAACTACTTCCTTGCAAGCATCGCTTGCAGCAATATACTCTGCCTCGGTTGTACTCTGAGCTATGGAACCCTACATCCTGCTGGACCAAGAGATCATTGTTCATCCCATACTGAAGCAATAACCAGAGGTACTTTTCCGGTCGACTGCACTGCCAGCCCAATCTGAATCTGATTATCCAGATAACAATACTCCACTATTGGAAGTATACCTGAGCCCATAAGTGATAGTCCCTCGCACATATCAGAGTACATGTTTGGCGGCTACCAAGTGTATGTGCTTCAGATCTGACATGAACTGACTCAGTGCATTCACTATGTAGCAGATGTCTGGTCTGGTATGCACGAGATACATCAAGGAACCAATGAGCTGTCTGTATAGAGTAAAGTCCACATTCTGTGAACTAGAGGCTGAGTCCCGCAACTTTGTCAAGTTGGTAGTCATTGGTACGCTCATGGACTTACAGTCCTGCATCCCAGATCTCTGCAAGATATCCACTGCATACTTTCCTTGTGTCAGGAAGATCTCACCTAGCTTTTGCCAGACTTCTAAGCCAAGGAAGTAATGCATCAATCCGAGAGCTTTCATCTCGAATTCAGAGGTAAGCTCCCTCTTACACTGGTCTGTCAACTGTTCATCACCTGTAAGAAACAAGTCATCTACATATAGAACAAGTATCAAGACATGATTATGAACAACTTTAAAGTACAAGTTAGAATAAGTTGTACTTTTGGAGAACTCCAAGCTACGGAGAAATCCATCCATCCTGGCATACCAGACTCTCGGAGCCTGTTTTAGTCCATACAAGGCTTTCTCCAATTTACATACATGGGTCTTCTTCCCATGAGTAACAAAGCCTTCAGGTTGTTCAATATAAACCTCTTCCTCAAGCTTACCATTGAGAAAGGTTGTCTTTACATCCATCTGATGTAACTTCCATCTGAATACTGCAGCAAGTGAGATGATGGTTCTGATGGTAGTGTACCTGGCAACAGGTGCAAATGTCTCGTCATAGTCAATGCCTTCTTTCTGAGTGAAGCCACGAGCTACGAATCTAGCTTTATACTTCTCCACACTGCCATTTGCAGCATGCTTGATCTTATAAAGCCATCTAGAAGTCACTACTGACTTTCCTGTAGGTCTAGGAACAACTTTCCAAACATCATTCTTCATGATTGACTTATACTCTTCAATCATGGCATCAACCCATACATGTTTACTTGTTGCTTCTTCATACAATGAAGGTTCTGAACTAATAAGCCGACTCATAAGACCGGAGTACATCTGTGGTCTTCTGCTTTCTCTGAAAGTCCCTGGAGGAGCTTTATGCTTCTCGGCTTCTTGTACAGTTTCTCGGTACCAAGCAGGTCTCCTTTTGGAAGGAGGAACTTCAAGTAGTTCTTCTAGTGGACTTTCAATGTTCTCAGAAACATCTGGAGTTTGATCATCAAACTCTTCCTCCCTCTGAATTTCTGAATCTGGAAACTCAAGTGGAGTAACTGCATCTTTCGATGAAAGCTCTAGTGTTTTATGAAACACCGCTTCCTCATGGAAGATCACATCTCTACTGACCTCAATGTAACTCTGTCCAGGTATATATACTCGATAAGCCTTTCTTATCAGAAGGCTCTAGCTTGGCCCTCTTTTCTTTTGGCACATGAACATACACAGGAGTGTCAAATATCCTCATGTGATCAACTGCAGGTTTTTTCTTGGTGAAGACTTCTGTTGGAGTCTTCTCACCCAAAATTGACTTACTTTTATTGTGATTTGTTGGACTTTAAGAAATTATATATCTTACTAGGGTGTAACCTTCTTATCAGAAGCTGCCTATTCCTACCTATGAGCAATATACATAGCTGGATGTTGCTAGTAGGAAAATGTTGTCTTATATATATCTGACAGGCAATGAATGGAAGGCTATTTCCAAATATGCTAGCTCAATGCCATCGTCACAGGGCGCCTCGTCAGCTCAAGCGAACCAACAGTTTTTTTATTCACCAAGGCAAGGCGTCATTGAAACGCCCTTGCCCGATGCGGACAAGACCTCCAGACCTTTTTTTCTTCCCCTCAAAGAGCAAAGGGTTATCCAATTCCCGTAGCGATAAGGTTCTCCTTATCTATTATATCTTCTTGATTACCAAAGAGATAGCTCAGGGTATAACATTCTCTTTCTTCTCCTCAATTGAAGATTTGATGTTCTTCATTACTAATGATATTATCCACTCATATATTTCATGATGATTTTAGCAATGGAAAACAGCTTTCAATCTATCCATGCAAACTATCTAACCTGCCAAGCCAAGCCATCTCACCCACTAATGCTTCTATCGCTAGCTGTTGGGCAGCCGTACTCTTATCTCGCTAGCTGTTAGGCTGACAGTAAATCTTAGCAAATCCTTCTCCTTCCGGAAAGCTCGTTCCTCTCTCGATCGATTTCCATCTTCACACATGGTCTTTGTAACATGCCTAGTAAACTAAAGCGTAGCTATGTCCTGCAGGGATCTAGCATGCTTTTTATACCACCACATATGATGACTTGCCCTTCATAGGCCACCTTTTCACTAGCAAATTGACCAGGTACAAAGCCAAGTTCGCAGAGGAGGATTTATACCACCCCATAGGTCACTTTCATGTTGGATAAATTACCATCTGGTAAGGCCACCTTTTCTCTCCCCAATTTACCACAAAGTAAGGTGTGAGATTGATGCAAGCGCTTTCCCCAAATCCATTATAGGCCACCCTGATAGAGGAGAATTTACCATCCAGGTAAGGACGTAAGGCTCACCTAAGGCACGAAGCAGTGAGGCCACCTTTCATTAGTGAATTTCCCACTTTAAGTAAGGTCGGGTTCACATAGGATAATTCGATAGGCCACATTCGCACTCTCTATCATCCTTATACGCCACCTTTCAGTACCAAATTTACCATTTGAGTAAGGCCAGGTGAACAGAGGATAACTCGATAAGCCACCCTTTAACTAGCGAATTTACCAGTCGGTCGTTTGCTAAGTGAAACGGTCAATTAAGCACTCGCAACGGCAAGCAGGCTCGACTGATAAGGAGAGGACATCTTTGCTTACTAAATTTACCACTTCAAGAAAGGTGCAGAGCTCTTTCCCGACAAAGGAGGGGAAGGAAGGTCCGGAGGTCTTGTCCGCATCGGGCAAGGCCAGTTTATTGAAAGAGAATGCATCAAGATAGTGACAGCTTAGAAAGGAGGGTCAATATTTCAGAAATAAGGTCCGATAGGTCTTGCCCTTCATAGGGCAAGGACAATGAGCAAAGGAGAATCTACCATCTTAAAGGTCCAGATTCACCCGTCCCAGATCTATACCCATATCCATACCTTCGTGACCAAGATCCATACCTTCGTAAGCCATATTGAGACCCTAAACAGCAGAAACAGCACCAATAGCAGCAGTAGTTTCATCCGTTTCACTAGTTGACTCAGTATAATAAATAATGGTTGGTTATGTGCCCGATGCCCTAAATCATATATTAATATATTTAGAATAAGCGACCACCCATTATTTGTGAGGAAATAAAAGCCCCGCACAGATAGGGATAGGGTAAGCACCTATCAAATAGGGAAAGGCAATATAATGTCTAGAGGAGGGAAAGGCAATATAATGTCTAGAGGTGGAATCGGGTAGGGACGTTGAATCGTCTATAAGTGAGAGAGAGAGAGTATTCCCCAAGTTCCGCCAGGGTGGGCATTGGAAAAAAAAAAGTACTACGCTCTTTCCCGACAAAGGAGGGGAAGGAATTCTCCCGGTCCAGGTTGGGCCTGTGCGGGTAGTTCTATCATGTATGTACAGAGACTAGGTTTTGCTAATGCTATCATTCCGGACTGGCTGGACCTAGCTAGTCCATTGCTCCAATTATTAATCCCTTCAACCAGAGATGAATCACCAGTCATGCTCTCAAGCAGGGAAGACTTAAGACTATACTTTCAAGGCAAATGCTAAACCACTACTCACTAAGCGCTAACTGGCGCCATGCTTGCTATAGTTCGATCCGAGCCACCCGGGCAATGGGAATTCTTTTGGTGACATAATGGAATGGGCTTTTAATCCAATCTATTTTCTTCTGAATCCGATCTATCCCTCCTTTCTCAGAACTGGGCCTCCTCCCTTCCTTATGGAGAGAATGAAGAAAGCCACAGATATTAGTAGATTACCTCTGTCTACTTCGAGATAAGCACTCGGTGGATAGAAGCTTTTAGCTTTTATCTATGACTAAGGGGGCAAGGTAGATAAAATCCAGAGAAGGGAGTCTTTACCTTAATGGTCACAGCTTTTTCCCCTATTAAGATTATTGTTACCGGTTACCTATTACTAGATGTTCCCATTAAGGATGGGAAGGTTTTAACGTGTAAATAATGGCTGTTGTTTTAACGTATACAATATCGAAGGTTGTCCTTGTGTGGAGTTAGCTCTAGCCTGATACGATGCTTCTTTGAAACGAAGGAGTTCGAGAAACAAAGGACAATGATGAGTGTAATGGCCATATACACTGCAAATAAAGCAAGCATGGTTAGTTCTAAGCTTCCCTTGCTTGAATGGATTATTAGGATCCTAGTTCTGATTCATTACATTTTTTTTGCCCCTAGCATTAGTAGGCGGCTTACTGGGAGGATTGCCTCCATTCCCTTGGTTTTTCTTCTTATTAGGCACCTTACCCTTCCCCTTATTGTTCTTCTTGGTATTTGGTTGGTTTTGAGTTACATTTTGTTGGGCAAGAACTTGTCCTTGCTGAAGAGGGTTGGGCTAAACTAGATTAATATGGAACAGGGGTAACTCAGCTTGACTCAGTGCTGGGGCTTCTGGCAGAGAACAAGGAAAAGTAGAATATGGGTTTTGGTAAGGGGGGATGCCATACGATGTAGAGGCACCACTGCAAGAAGGACCATTACATGAGGGTGCGTCTGTGGCCCATTATAGAAGGTACTGGCACTTGCCTGAGAGGATGTGCGTGATGGTTCATACAACACTTGGGTAGGATTGTGAGGCATCGAGGGATACCCATAAGGAGTTGAGGCATACGAAGTACTACCTCCACCGTAATGGTTGCCATACATGCTGGTACCGGTGGAAAAGGTCATCTATTCTAATGTTGAAAAGGCTTGGGCAATTGATCCAATAACACCATCAACAACGTGGGGTGCCCCCGGCGTAGGTTGATCGAGTGAGCGAATGCGAGGAGCATCAGGAATAATAGTGTATAAATACCTAGACTGGGCATAAATGAGATAAAATTGCTGATCTTTTAGGATAATTCTTAAAGAGGTATACAACATTAAATAAGTATACAACTATGTTAATAAACTAGAATGAATCAATGCTAATGTAAATAATAGCAATCAACCTCTAGTTTATGTGGGTTTTGGAGATATAAACCTTGGTTTAAGGGCTATAGATAGGTTAGGGGATTACTTGTCTTACTTTCTTCTTTGTTACTTCTGTATCCTAAGCTGCTATTCCTTACTTCTTTTAGGTCCTTAGGTTCAATCCTCGGCAGCTAGCTCACAAACGGTCAATTCACTAGCTGAGTATAGGTATTAATTAGGTTATATCTTGGTCAATGCGAAAGGTAATACTTCCTCTCCCTTTGGTCGAGCAGCCTTACGGCACCTCTATAAATATACCCCATGGTGTAGTAAAGGAAGTCCTTTCTTGATCCTTAGGAAACACCTTGATCTGATTGTATCCTGAGAAACCATCCATAGTTGAAATTCTTTCAGATTTACCACTTTCTGCAAAATATGTTCCATTTTCGGTAAAGGGTAATTATGAGGGCTTCTGTTCTGGATGTACACTGTAGTTTCGATAGCTTCAGCCCATAAAGACAAAGGAAGATCTAGATCAGTGATCATGGCTTTAGTAGCCTCACAGATCGTTCTATTCTTCCTTTCTGCAACCCCATCTTGCTGGGGGTTGTAAGGCACTGTCAGCTCTTTCTTGATTCCTGCTTCTCGACAAAAATCATCAAACTCATTAGATTCATACTCACATCCGTTATCTGATCTCAAGATACGGATGTGCCTACCAGTCTGATTTTCAATCAGTGTCTTGAACTCTTTGAACTTGTCAAAGGTTTCACTCTTGGCCTTGAGGAAGTAAATCCAAGACTTCCGCGAGTAGCCATCAATAAACAAGACACAATATAAACACCCACTCAAGGAGGGTGAAGACATGGACCCACAAATGTCAGAATGAATCAAATCCAAAATGCCTTTAGATCTACTCTTGCTTTTGGGAAAGGATTTCTTAGTGTTCTTACCTAGAGCACATCCTTTGCAAATTCCTTCATGCTTTGGAGAAACTTTTGGCATACCTGTGACCATCTTTTGCAATCCTGGGAGAGCTGTGTAGTGAAGGTGTCCAAACCTTCTATGCCAAAGTTCACAAGGATCAACTATGTGATGTACCAAAGCATGAGTGGAAACTTTGGAGGCCTTGTAGAGGTCTCCCTCTCGAACCCCAATCTGAACTGCTGAGTCTAGATCTGTGTCTTTTGCCCATAAAAAGACCTTTTTGTCCATAAAGATGACTCTGTGACCCTTGTCTTCTAAACCAGCAACAGATAGAAGATTATTCTTTAACCCAGGAACATAAAGAATATCATCAATATGAAGAACCATACCTGAGTCAAGTTGAAGTGAAGTTGAGCCAACTCCTTCAATCTTGTAAGTGGAGTCATCTTCAAGTTCTACCTGAGTGGTGAACTTCTTCTTTCTGTAACTAGTAAGGGTACCATGGTTACCTGTCATGTGCCTGGAGGCACCACTGTCCACCAACCAAGAAGTGGAGCAAGCTGAGAAAGAACTAGTTAGAGCATAAATCAAATAGTACTCCCTTCTAGGCTCATCAGTTTTATTAGCCTTGGTTTTCTTCTTCTTCTTTGGTTCTTCATCTTCTTCTTCCTCTACTTCTGCAGTAGATGCTTGAAACCTTCTCTTGGGTTTCTTCTTGTTCTGCCTGCAGTCTCTGACATAATGTCCAAATTTGTGAGAAAGAACTAGTTAGAGCATAAATCAAATAGTACTCTCTTCTAGGCTCATCAGTTTTATTAGCCTTGGTTTTCTTCTTCTTCTTTGGTTCTTCATCTTCTTCTTCCTGCTTGAAACCTTCTCTTGGGTTTCTTCTTGTTCTGCCTGCAGTCTCTAACATAATGTCCAAATTTGTGACAAGTATAAAACTCAATCTTGGACATGTCAGAAAACTTACCTTGATGTTTCTTACCCTTCTTCTGCTGAGGGAAAGGCTTCTTGAACTTCTTGGTCTTTGCTGCAAATGCAAGGTTATCCTACTTGATTACCTTGTCAGTGTTCCTTGCTTCTTCTTGTATGCAATCATGCCAAAGCCTTTCAAAGGTTGGCTGATTTTCTCGTCCACAGACGAATGCCATGAAGGTTTCCCAAGAGCTTGGGAGACCATCAACCACTGTTTGTACAAGATCATCATCATCAACGGTAACACCAATAGCAAGGAGTTGATCTCTTACCTGTTTGATCTTGGTGAAGAAGGAACCAACACTTTCATCTTTGTTCAGCTTCAAGGTTCGTAGCCTCTTCTTCAAGACTCTCTTTTGACTGGGAGCCCTTCTTTTCATAGAGGTTTACCAATGTATCATAGCATTCTCTAGCAGTCTTCAAGGATGTGATGTTAGGCATCAATTCTTCTTTGATAGAATCATAAATAACTCTTCTAGCCTTACCTTGCTTCCTCTTGTAGGCAAGCCTACTAGCGTTTGTAGTTGGCTCTTCTGTGACATTAAGAACAATGTCATCCAAGTCATTCTCATCAAGAATGGCTGTCAACCTGGCCTTCCAGGAATTGAAGTTTGCTGAACCAGAGAGCTTCTCTTCCAGTTTGAAACCAACGGTAGCCATCTCTGTCACTTATCCAAATGTTAGATCTGCAAATCTTATTCCAAGATCTAGTGAGAAACAACAGCAGTATCCCTTTACTGTGTTTTCACATGCTAAGCTCTAATACCATGTTGATTTTTCAGCATTAGCATAAACTTTAAAAATTTGCAGATAAACATAAATAGATCATCACTGTAGTAAAAACACATTCATCACATCAGCACACATGGACACAACATTTTTCACTGGGGAAACCTTCAAAGGACAAAAACCCCAAAAGCATTAATAGCTCATCTCGTAAATGAGATGGCTTAAGAAATTCTTCAAAAAGTTCCTCAAATCCAGATCTAGATTTTGACCACAGTAACTGTAAAATTCATCAGTAAAAATCAGACTGATAATTTTACCCACAATTTCCAAAATTACAAAAAATTACCAATCTAGGGCTTTCTTAGAAAAACTGAGATTTTCTCTCCTGCCCAAAAATATCAGCCTACTGAAAACTGCCCAAAAATATCAGATTGCTGAAAAGTGCCCGAAAATATTAGACTGCTGAAAATATCTTCAAAATATGGAATGTTGAAGATAGCTGTGCAAAAATGTTGAAGATGGACTTTGCTGATAAAACCCTAGCTGAGAGTTTGAACATAAGATAGTCTTCTTCACCTGTGAGAGCAAAAGTGTGTGTAACAAATGAGAAGGCTTGATCTTCTTTTATAGCCTTTGTTCACCTGTAAGTGGGCAAGATTAGGAAAAATAAAAATAATAATATTTTTATTCTTTTCCTAATTTCACTTTCACTTTTACCAAAAAGGTACTTTTATTTTTTCTTTTGACTTTTATAAAAAGTCCTTCTTTAATTAGGAAAAATAAAAATAATAATATTTTTTTTTCCTAATTTCACTTTCACTTTTACCAAAAAGGTACTTTTATTATTTCCTTTGACTTTTATAAGAAGTCCTTCTTTAATTTTGTTTTCCACCTACGGTCCTTTTAGGTGGACAAGATTAAGAAAGATAAAAATAATAATATTTTTATTCTTCTCCTAATTTCACTTTCACTTTTACCAAAAAGGTACTTTTATTTTTTTTCTTTGACTTTTGACTTTGGCATTTTACCAAGTGCCCCTATGGTCATTACCTGTGGTACTTTTTTTATTTCAAAAGCACATCATCATAAACCAAGAGAGTTATTAATGCTTTTATCTCACACACTGTATGACACCTAGATCTGGTACTAGGGTAACTTAACCAAGGGTAGCTAATCCTTGGAGAAGCACACCAAGCCCATAGATCAAGGGTCAAAGTGCCACACACATACCCAGACCAATCTAGGGCTTACAGTGTCTTCATTCTCCCAGAGAATGGCTACTCAGAACTAAGCTGAGTCTACCAGTCTCAGACTGGACTACATCGTGGTCCCGGACCAAATGTCTACTCAACACAAGGTTGAGTCTACCCAAGGCAGATTTGGGTTTATATCATGGTCCCAGACCAGATATCTACCATTCAACAGAATGGTCACTCAACATTGGGTTGAGTCTTCACCGTGGTCCCGGACCAGGTGGTCCCATTCTCCGAAAAGAAGGGCTCTCGATGCTGCTCAGAAAATCAACAGATCGGAGAAGTAAGTTTGGTTTCCAAAGAAGACCGAAGAACTCTCAGCAGAGGTTAAAGAGAGAAGAGGAAGAACAGGCTACAGCAAGTAGGCAGCGATTCAGATTTCTGCAGAGGAAGAAGCCAGCAAGCAGGCCGTAAGATTCCCGCACGGTTGTACAAAATTGCAGATTTTAGCCCGCCAAATGATTTCCAGCATGCTGCCCAAAATTTATATAGAACCATACTGTCTGTATGGAAGAGGCCATGCAGACTTCCAGAAATTGAAGAAAGACCTTTCTGTCAGATTTGCTGTTGGATGGAATTTTTCAGGTTTGCTGAGTATTTTGGTTTTCTTGGTTTCCTGGCTATTTTCCCGAGTACGGTGCCCTTGTAAGATTTGAGCATTATTTAATGACAAGCTGATATGAAGGGCAGAAAAATCACTGTGTTTGTGTTTGTATCTGTTTTCTTAGTTTTTGCTTCTGCTGGAAATATCTTGTTACAAATCAGTAAAGTAAAAATATCCGAGATCTGATCATTTATCTAGTTGCTGATTAGATAAATTAACAAACCACCAGGGTTCAATTCTTGCTGTGGTCTGCATGGAAGGGTGGCAGTTTCAAAGGGATGGCAGTTTCAAAGGGACGATGCCAGGTGCAAGTAGTCACAGGCAATTTTGGTGGAACACTTTACCCTCAAAGCTCAAGCATGGCACCTAAGTGAAGAAATGTTGAAAAAAGTGTAATCTTCCCTTTAGACCACAGCCAACCTTATATTGTACTTGTTATTGTAGTTCTAAGTTTGGTTAGGGCTGACCTTGTACACATAAGTTCATAACCTACACATCTCTCATTTGAAATTGACCATTATGTGAATATCTTTCATTCTTAATAAAGTTTTTGCCTAAGGGCACCTATGTTGTGCTTTCTTGTGCTTGGGTTTATTTCTCTCTCGGTTCACACTCTCTCTCTGGGTTTGCACTCTTATTGGCTGATTTCTCTTCAAGTGTTGCACTTCCCTGGCACTTGTTTATTTTTCTCTTCATTGTAGAAGTTGGGTTTTGTGTTAGTTCTGTTTGAATGTTTTGTTATCTCTTGCGAATCTCAACTCTCTGTGCAATGCAACCCCTGGGAGCATGTTTTTCAAAGCACTTACTATTAAAGTTTGTGCAGCTGCGAGACCCATTCTCATAGAGGATGGTACCCTAGTCAGTTGACTGGGATAGAATAAGACCCTAGAAGGTACCCTAGGGCCCCCAGTAGTCTCCTGGGGTTCTTGGTCTAGGACCAAGCAGGTTGATGCCATGGCAAAGCCCCTAGCATGTGGCTAGGGCCCCTATAAGCCTCTAGGGAATTCTGGTTTGGAACCAGGGACACGATGTCCAAGTAGAACCTGCAGGTAGAGGCAGAGATATATTCTGGTCTTGAACCAGGGACACGATGTCCAAGTAGGTCCTGCAGGTAGTTGATCAACTTTCAGTGTGAGACTGAAACTCAGCTTAGTACTGAGAATCATTCTGCGAAAGAATGGAGGACCCAGTCAGGGTCCAGGGATTGATCAACTTGATTCAGTGTGACACTGAAACTCAGCATAAGGCTGAAAGCCATTCATTAAGAATGGAAGATAATGATGTCCCCTCTTCTAATCGGTTATTGCTAGGTTGCTTCTCAAGGGACTGGCCACCCCTTGACGATGTCCCTAGTGCCTAATCCTTAGGAGCAGTGTTTAGGACAAAATGATTGTACCATCCGTTTGGATCTTCCCCTTTATACAGTGATGACAAAAGTATATATAAATCATTGTACCTTGAGAGAGAAAAGTTCAAAGTCCTTGGTCCTTTTGATGAATGCTTGTCCACCTGTTTGGTTCACCCTAAATATTATGGTTGTGTGGTTTGTGGTCCCCTTGTTGACTCTTGGTTCTGACGCTCGTATTTGGGTGTACCTTTGATTATGATGACTTATGGATTTTATCCTAAGTACATTTACCTAATGGTTGTACTAAAGGATCATTGGGCCACTTATTGTTTATGATTTTTATTAATTAAATCTTTGGACCTTTTACCTTAACTTCTTGACCATTTTACTTTTGGTTTTATTGTTGACCACTTTATCCTATCCTAAGTCTTATATTTACTTTATGGTCTTATTAATAAAACCTTTATGGTTTTATTAATAAAGACACTTTGGTACACTTAATTTACCTTATGGTTTTTTATTTTATCACGTATGGTAACCTAAAGTATTTTTTTTCATATATATATGGTATAGATCCTACCTTAGAAAACAAGCGTGGCTGGTTTCTTTCACGTGCTTACCTCCGTGGCCTTCTTCACGGTTCAATCGTGGCTGGGTTCTTTTCCGTGCTTACCTCCGTGGCTTTCTTCACGATTCAATCGTGGCTGGGTTCTTTTCATGCTTACCTCCGTGGCTTTCTTCACGGTTCAATCGTGGCTGGGTTCTTTTCATGCTTACCTCCGTGGCTTTCTTCACGGTTCAATCGTGGCTGGGTTCTTTTCATGCTTACCTCCGTGGCTTTCTTCACGGTTCAATCGTGACTGGTTTCCTTCACGTGCTTATTCCCCTTGGCCTCCTTCACGGTGAACCTGCGGCCTTTTCACGCTGATCTCGGGCTGGCTAAATCCTTCACGGTGACCTCTGCGATTTTGGTTTTTAATATATGCCGTCTTTTCCTGTGTTTTATCTCTGCTGGCATATTCCTGTGGCTCACCTCTGTCTTGCATGCTTAACGTGATGGGTTCCTTAAGTGCGGCCCGTAGCTGTTCCCCCCTCTACGTTTGTATCTCCACGTGACGGGTTCTTTAGCATGATTGCTTCCTCCGCAGACTTCCTCCATGTGACCTCCGCTGCTGCTCCACAAGAACCCTCCACCCTAGTTAGATCACATGGCTGTCTCTCCTGCGTGCTGTAAACTCTCTGTGTGACAGCTGCCGGTTTTATTCATGTGTTTATGCTCAGCGATTTTACTCCATCGTGATCTCTGTTCTCTGTTTGTTATCTTCACGGGCTTATCCTCACGGTTTTATCTCTGTGTGACTGCTTATGGGTTTTACCTTCATGATGTGTATCTACGGTTTATCCCAGCGTGAGTCCTTATGGGTTTTTCCACTGTGTGATTTATTACGGACTTACCTCCCGATCTGTCCCTGCAGTCTATCTCAGCGTGAGTCCTTATGGGTATTACCTCTGTGTGCTGGGTTCCTTTCCCTGAGTATGGACTGTGTATTTATCATCATGACTGTCAAGAGAGTTTTGATTGTGCTAAGTGACTGTGTGTCCTTAGCATGAATGTTTTGGGCATGTTTGAATAGCCTGTACTTTTGATTGACATCTCTCTGTTGACTAAGAGCCTGAGGTCTGTTTATGTTTGCTTTATCCCTCTCTCTCAAGGTACGTATATGGTTACCCAGTTTGACTTGTCCCTTCGGTGACAAGATCAAACTCAGAAATATCTGAGTATAAAGTGGATCCAACGATGGTATGATTTGCTGATACTGTATCTATTGTTTTATGTACATGGTATTTGAAGTGAAACATCTCAACTTCAACGCAGTGACCAGCAGAGCGTTAAAATTAACGCAATGACCAGCGGAGTTGAAAGAGATGAAAATTATTTTCTTGCTTTATTATAGTTTAAATGTTATTAGCTCTATTCTGAATTTGAATTTACATGGTCATGCTCTTATGTTTATTATGTGTATTAAAACATCACTGCTTCTTAAAATTCAACACTTACAACAACAAAATATAAACAATTCAGGGGAAACGCTTCATGAAATAAAGCCAAAATTGCAAAACATCGGACAGACAGAAAATATGAATTGCCCAACGCCCTCCAACCTTCACAATCCCAATTTTGGAGCTTTAACCATCACTGAAAGAAGTGTTGCAAATATCTTCGGGTTTTCCTGATATTTTCAAAGTGTTTCGAGTTTCTGATTTTTCAGATTTTTCATGCCCAAGTTTATGCTTGCCAATATTTAAACAGATATTTTCGATAAGTTTCTTTCTGGGTCCTCGGCGATATATTCCCTGGAATGATATTTGCAACATTGTTTCTATGAAAAAAACTAAGAGCAGGACACTTACGTGAGAGGATCCGATAGAATAATCCGCAGAGAGGACTCTGATGACTCTGTGCTTGCGGATGTGCCTTTCCTTTCTCCGAAAGCACCTCCCTCGTCTACTCCTGCGTCTTTCTGAGCAAGTGACCCAGTTGATTGCAGCAATTGAGTGTAATAGTTATCGGGGTCGGACACCGACGCAACTGGAAGGGGTCCCTCGTGATGCAAGCCAGGGGGGATCCTTGCTTGGTGATGTTCATGTAAAGAGCCCGCACTGGCGCTGGCACTGCTGTTATTATTTTCTCTGGGCATTGCAGAGGGTTCCTTAACCAACCCATCCCTATAGAAACCAGAGGATGCAGCCACCCCTCCCCCTGCCCCTCCATTCTGTGCCGCTGACGTGGTCTCCAGCATTGCAGGGGCGCCCGAAGGAGAAGGGAAGGAATTCAGAAACGGGGGGGACAGAAACATATTTAGGGAAGTATGGTGGTTTTGCAAAGCGGTCTTCGGAATACCGCCCTCACGATCTAAGTTCGATTTCTGAAACCCCTCTAAACTGCCATGGACATTACTGCCGTTATTGTTGCTGACGTTGTTATTGTTGCCGCCGCTGTCATTGGCGGCCATAGAGTCCTGTATTCTCTCCACTTCTCCTTCCATTTCCCCGTCACCGTCATCGTCGTCGTCATCCTCGTCCTCTGACCCTTCTTCGCTCTGCGACCCTGCGCTTCCGTCACCACCTATCACGCCAACCCTGTCGCCCCAGTCCGGCTGACCTGTTCTCCCTCCAGTATTCCGGCCCAGCATACCTCTCATCTGCAAACCGCCACTGTTCATGTTCATGTTCATGTTCACATTCCCCCTACGGGAATCCGCTTCCACCACAATACCATCTTGCCTGCCACCATCGGCGCTGTAAATACCGCTTCTGAAATCCCTCTGCGGAGTAAGATATCGCTCGCGATCGTTGGCGTACAGCTTGCCGCCGGGTTCCACGAAACCGCTCACCCCAGCAGGTCGAGCTTTCCGTCCTGAATCTCCCCGCCTCTGATTTACTACCGACGGTGCACAGCGGTATTGCATATGGTCGGGCTGGTAGACCCTCTGAGAATTTAGGGCGGTTTCTATTCTCTGAGACGAAACCAGATTCATATCCTCCGAACCCATGTTTCTCCCTTGATCTTCACAATCCCAAAGGCTTCCCCCTTCCTTCATGCAATATAAAAACTAAGTTCTTCCCCGGAGAAACGAGGGTTCAAAACCCCAAACCCCCACTGGCAGACGAATTCCGACGATTGCATAGCGGAAATCGAGCTCAATGGAAAGCTCCTGAGTTGGAGGAGATAGCTATATGAATGGAATTCCGGAGTTTGGAACCAAAAATTAAAATGGCAATTTTGAAGGGTAAGGACGGCGTGGCAGTGGTGCCGACGATGAAAAGGATCAGCCGGTTTTAATGGAGTTTAGAATGTTATTCCAAAAGTACCAGACAACGCTTTTCACATATCATATCACATCACAGATCGTATCAGATTGCGCCTCGAAATGCTTTGAACGAAAACCCGGAGAGTTATTCCCTTCAATGGATGCTTGCAGAATACTTTATTTTTCTTTTTCATTTGCTAAGATGCACTTTTTGGGTTTTCTTGAGAAAGAAGCCAACTGAGTTTCATCGTCAAAATCGCAAGGGGTATTTTCAGTTTTATTTTTTATTTTTTATTTTAATGAAGTGAGTTGATAGAAAAATTTAGAATCATTTTAAGTATTAAACTAGCTGATGTAAAAATTGTAGGAGTATTTTTATTTTTAATTTTTTTTATTAAAGTGAGTTAACAATACGTAATAACATTAGTAGGAGTATTTTTAGTTTTAGTTTTTTATTTGATTTTTACAATTCAATCTCATGGAAGGGACATGGTATCTACTTTTATTCTGAAAGCTTAGATTAAGAAGGGCAAATTTGGTGACAGATCTTGAAATTGGAAGGATAAGTCATCAATAGTTTCACCTTCCTAGCCATCTATTTATGGTTGAGAAGGTCTCTTTATCCTTCATTGCTTTCCCATGTTCTAAATATCCACTCTCATGATGGACTCAATTTTGTTGTAGTCTGAAACGTTGGTTTCAAAACTAATACACGGGGTTCTCTCTTCACAAATTGTTTTCATGCGATAAAGAACTTTTTTATTTCTACAATTCAATCCCTCCATGGAAGGGATATGGCATCTACCTCAATTATATTCGGAAAGCTTAGATTAAGAAGGGAAAACTTTGTGACAAATCTTGAAATTGGAAGGATAAGTCATCAATCGCTTCACTTTCCCCATCCATCTATTTATGGTTGAGAAGGTCCCTTTATCCTTCGTTGCTTTCTCATGTTCTGAGTATCCGCCTTGATGATGGACTCAATTATGTTGTAGTCTGAAATGTTGGTTTCAAAAATAATACACAGGGTTCCCTCTTCACAAATTGTTTCCCTATGATAATGAACTCTTTGATTTCTACAATTCAATCCCTCCATGGAAGGGATATGGCATCTACCTCGGTTCTATTCCGAAAGCTTAGATTAAGAAGGGCAAACTTGGTGACAGATCTTGAAATTGAAAGGATAAGTCATCAATCACTTCACCTTCCCCAGCCATCTATTTATGGTTGAGAAGGTCCCTTTATCCTTCATTGCTTTCTCATGTTCCGAGTATCTGCCCTGATGATGGACTCAATTATGTTGTAGTCTGAAAGGTTGGTTTCAAAAATAATACACATGGTTCCCTCTTCATAAATTGTTTCCCTGTGATAATGAACTCTTTGATTTCTACAATTCAATCCCTCCATGGAATGGATATGGCATCTACCTCACTTCTATTCGGAAAGCTTAGATTAAGAAGGACAAACTTGGTGATAGATCTTGAAATTGGAAGGATAAGTCATCATACGCTTCGCCTTCCCCAACCATCTATTTATGGTTGAGAAGGTCCCTTTATCCTTCATTGCTTTCTCATGTTCTAAGTATCCGCCCTGATGATGGACTCAATTATGTTGTAGTCTAAAATGTTGGTTTCAAAAATAATACACAAGGTTCCCTCTTCACAAATTGTTTCCCTGCGATAATGAACTCTTTGATTTCTACAATTCATTCCCTCCATGGAAGGGATATGGCATCTACCTCGGTTCTATTCAAAAAGCTTAGATTAAGAAGGGCAAACTTGTTGACAAATCTTGAAATTGGAAAGATAAGTCCCCAACCATCTATTTATGGTTGAGAAGGTCCATTTATCCTTCATTGCTTTCTCATGTTTTAAGTATGTGCGCCCCGATGATAGACTCAATTATGTTGTAGTCTAAAACGTTGGTTTCAAAAATAATATACAAGGTTCCTATTCACAATTTGTTTCCATGTGATAATGAATTCTTTGATTTCAACATTAAAATCATTTTAATTTGTTAAAATTTTTAATATTTTATTTTTATTTTAAATTTAAATAAGTTATAAATAAATTTAAAATTTAAAATAATTTAATATCTTAACATTCTCAAAAAATTATGATCTGAAATTATGAAAGTTATATTTATAGAATAATTTATTAAAATTATCAAAGTTAAAATTTAGGATATTTTTTATTTTTATCTTTTATTAAAAGGTCAATAAATGGATTTAGAAAATAAAATCATTTTAATTTATTATATTTCTTAAACTTATTTTAAGATGTGAAATTATAATTTATGAAAACAAAAAATTATATAAAAAATAATTTTAATTAATTGTGTCGTTATCAAATTTTACAATATCTTTAAATTATTGGTTGTTAAAATCTTTTTTAAATTAATTATTAAAAGGTGAATAAATAGATTTAGAACATAAAATCATTTTAATTTATTATATTTCTTAAACTTATTTTAAGATGTGAAATTATAATTTATGAAAACAATAAATTATATAAAAAATAATTTTAATTAAAAATTTGACTTTGCTCATTTTCCAATTAATTGTGTCGTTATCAAATTTTACAATATCTTAAAATTATTGGTTGTTAAAATATTTTTTAAATTAAAAAAAAAAATATTAATTGATTGAATAAAACAATTTTGATTTGTTGTTTAAATATTAATGGATTGAATAAGAAGAAATGGATTTGATGTGTTGATTTTTTTGTGAAAATCGTTGTTGTTAAAATATTTTTTAAATTAAAAAAAAAAAATATATTAATTGATTGAATAAAACAATTTTGATTTGTTGTTTAAATATTAATAGATTGAATAAGAAGAAATGGATTTGATGTGTTGATTTTTTTGTGAAAATCGTTGATGGTGATAACCACTTGGGTGTTGAAGACGTTGATAAGAAAGTGGTGAACCACTTAGTACAAGAGTTTAATAAGGGCAACAATAGCAACATTGCCATGGGTGCCCTCGTAACACCAAGAAACCCTTGACCTCTCATTAATTGCCCAAACTACAAGTGAGATTAATGTTTTATGTGAAGGTATTGGCTTTTCTTCCATCATTAATTGGGCTAAATTCAAAGAGTTTAACCTCAAATTTATTTAAGTATTCCATGGAATATATTGAAAATGATTATGGATTGTGAATATGGACATCAATTAGATTAGTTATGTAGTTCTGGGTGGTTAGTCTATTATGATTCTTAAAGTGCAGTCTTTATTGCAAGACTTGTCTAATGGGAAGGAACTTTGCAAGCGTATGAATTTTGATAAGGTCATCACATACGAACTTGTAATATAAGTTGTTTCTATCAATGGATGGGGTAACAAGAAATTGCTAGATATGTTAGTTTAAATGCTACTCCTCTTTCACTAAGGATTGAAACAGTATGTGGTGTTATGAGATTTCTCATCCCTAGGAACACTCTTATCCCCATAGAGAAGGACCAAGTCTTTTCCACTTAATCATATAACCAACATGGTGTGTTGATTCAGGTATATGGAGGTGAGGGAACTCAAACCTGGAACAACAACTTGTTGGGCAAGAACAAATGATGAGGGTGGATTGAGTAAGGAGAAGATTGGTTTTTTAGATAGCATTGGACGGTGCCTCGCGCTGCTCGTTGGGACGGGCCCACTGTGGACAGATCCTTCCTAACCCCGGGCTGGAAACGTTTGCACTCTCTTCGATTGGTTATTCGTGGCTGTCCTCACACCCCATGTGCTGAGTGACTGGCTTGGATTGCTGGTGGGGCAGTCCGATGGGTTTGCCCCCGGATCTGCAATCTGAGGCCTTCGACTGGCTAATCACCTATCAGAACAAGAGATCGGGAAAAAGGACCCCTTCGAAGTTTGTCAAGCGTATTGAAGATGTACCGGAGGTTTCCCTCCCTCCGGAAGAAACCATGCGAGTCACCCTCTCCCTAGCAGATCGAGCCCTAATCAAGAAATTCACGGGGCTCTGATCTTCGCCAAAAACTACGGATGGTTGGGTCCAAAGAAACTAGAGCCCTCTAATATCCAAAAATGTTGCATCTCACTCCATCGGAAGGGGCTACTTCCTGTTCGATTTCGAATCCAAGGAAGACAAAGATCTAATTTTCAGGAATGGGCCCTATTTCATGGGGTTGCATGGCCTCTATCTTAATGGGTGGACCCCAGACTTCAATCCTAAGGCTGACACCCCCAAAGTTGTGCCAGTCTGGAACCCTAAATCTCTCAAGGCTATAGGGACTGCCTTGGGGAAATACATAAACATCGCTAGCCTGAAGGACCAATACGCCTGCGCCCGCAAATGCGTTGAGGTGGATCTGGAAGCAAGATTGCCAGAGGCTATAAAATTAACAGTGGGGAACTGGTCCCATTTCCAAAAGCTTGACTACGAACAACTCCCTTTCAAGTGCAAAGGCTACCAAGAATACAGGCACTTCATCCGTAATTGCCCCAAAAAGCCAGAAATCCAGCAGGATAAAGCGGAGGGATGGAAAAGGGTAAACAGATCTAAATCTAAAATCCAAGCCGGGGTGACCTCTAAAGAAGCCACAGTTATCCCTCTTGAAGGATCTCAGGAAACCTCCAAGACTAAAGAAACCAATGATGTAAGGGATGAAACCAATGATGTTGAAGAGAAATCCAGTAACGGAGATAGTAAGGAGCGAGAAGTAGCCCTATCAGACAATCAAGGGAAAGACCATGATGAAGGTGCAACAATGATAAAAGAAGGAGAAAGCATGGGGAAGTCAGAGGAAGAAACTGAATCAGAAGAAGAAGAAGAGGAAGAAGGGGAAATAGAACTGATTACCCCAAGAAGGACTAAAACCAAAGGAAGGAAATCCAAGAAAGAAGTAAGGGAATAGGCGACCTATAAGGATAAGCTACAAGGCTCCTAGCTAACCCTGGAAAAACTGCTAAAGAACACGAGAAATACCCGCCAACAAGGGCATGCCCAGAAAGGGATGCCTTCCGTCTCCCAAAAGTAAGTAATGAAGGTCCTCTCCTAGAGGTCTCGATAGCAAAAGCAAGGAAGAATCTAGGTTAGATTTAATCTCTCTTCACCAACCGGACATCTTTCTAATCCAGGAGACCAAGATGGAGGAAGCCGCATTTCTCGATGTAAGTAAGAAATTTTGGAAAAAAAGAGGTAAAGCTGCAATCAGTTCAAGGGGCTCATCCTGAGGCATTGGAACTCTATGGGATGACAAGAAATTCGAGGCTGTTGACATCAAGTATAGCTCTTGTTGGATCCTCGCCCTGCTGAGGCAAAAAGACACTAACATCCTTGTAAGAATTTTCAACCTTTATGCACCCAATTCAAATGCTGAAAAAAGAATTTGCTAGAACCTCCTTCGTGAGGAAAGAAGCAATTTGCAAGGTAATGTAATACTTGCAGGAGATCTCAATGTCACTCTCAACCAAGATGAAAAAAGAGGGGGCTCCCTGGTCAGAGACCCCATCAGAGAAATTGTTGATGAGACCATTCTAGAATGGGATCTCATGGATATTAAGCCTTCTTCAGGAAAGTATACTTGGAATAATAAAAGGATCGGACCCGGGCACATTGCATCCAGGCTAGATCGCTTCCTGGTCCAGGACACCTTCCTCCTCCTTGGCCTAAATCTGTCTTCCAAAATCTTACCGTTTGGAGGATCGGACTACAAGCCTATCCTCCTTGAGATGGTGAAGGATAAGAATTTGGGTCCCATACCTTTCAGATTCAATCCACTGTGGGCTAACCAACCCAAGTTTCTAAAGACTGTTGCGGATGCTTGGTCTCCCCCGGTCACTAGATCCCCATTCTTCGTTTGGGAGGAGAAATTAAGGCGGCTCAAGAATGTTCTAAAAGCATGGGCTAAGTCAATCCCGTCTCCCAATTTCAAAAAAGTCCAAGCTGGCCTTGCGCTGGAGATTCACCAGGCCAGCATGGAGGACAGAATTGTGGTCAACGTTGATATTCAAACTGAGATTAATCTACAGTCAAACCTCCACGCTGCATGCAGACATGAATCTGAGTGGTGGAGGCAAAAAGCTTGCTACAAATGGTTGAAAGATGGTGACAGGAACACTGGCTTCTTCTACAAGCAGGCTGAGGCAAGGAAAAACTTCAATTATGTGCATGAGATCCAGGCTCACGATAGGCTAATCACCAGCTTCGAGGACATTAAAGATGAAGCGTCCAGGCATTTCAGAGACTTATTCATGACCCAGCCTGTCATTGAAGACGTCGACCTACTAAATTTGGTTCCTAGCGCTGTAAAAATTAAAGACAATGATTTTTTGAAGCAACCGATCACGATGGATGAAATCAAGAAGGTCATTGATGGAATGGAGGATGATAGAGCTCCGAGCCCCGATGGATACAATGCCAATTTCATTAAATTATGCTGGGACATTATTAAAAATGATTTATTCAAAATGGTCAGTAAATCCAAAAGATGTAGTAAAATTGGAGGCAACACGAATTCTGCCTTCCTGGCTCTGATCCCCAAAGAGAAGGAAGCTAAATATTTTGACAGGTTTCGACCTATATCCTTGTGCAATATAGGATATAAAATCATCACTAAGATTATGGCTAGCAGATTAAAATATATCCTCCCTTACCTTATTCCGGAGAACCAAGGTGGTTTCGTGAAAGGTAGGAAGATCTAGGACAACATTATACTAGTTCAAGAGGCTATCCACTATAGTATGAAGAACGGAGACAAAGGAATGGTGGTGAAACTCGACCTAGTAAGTGCCTTCGACAGAGTCAGCCACCCATTTCTCTGTCAGGTAATGAGGAGATTCGGATTCACTCCAGAATTTATCTCATGGGTCAAGGCCTGTATCAGCCAGCCTTGGATAGCTCCGCTAGTCAATGGAAGAGCTGCCCCCTTCTTCCAAGCCACTAGAGGTCTGAGGCAAGGATGCCCGCTATCACCTCTGATGTACGCCATCCAGGCTTCAGTTCTAAGTTTTCAACTGGAATTTGCCAAGCAAGATCAAGAGCTATCAGGAATTAGGATGGTAAGAGGTACAAAAGACATCAATCATGCGCAATTCACGGATGATACTATCTTACTTGGAGGAGCCAGTCAGATAATAGCTCGTCGCTTCAAGAATGAAATGAATCATTACTGCCATGCCTCTGGAAGCAAAATCAACTTCAAGAAAAGCTAGATCTATGGCTGAAACATAAATCCTACAGAAATGTTATATATTACCCGAGTTCTTAACATGGATGGTGTTGTCAACTAGGAGTCCTTCAATTATCTCCGGGTGCCTATTTTCAAATCCAAACCCAAGAGCTCAGCCTAGAATCCTATTGTGGAAAAAATCAAAAGGAAAATCACGGGATGGGGGACGATCTGGCTCAACCTGGCTAGGAAGGTAGTGCTCATTAAAGTTGTCTTGAACAGCTCTCCGCTTTACCAATGCTCCTTACTACTTGCTCCGGTCCAAATTATAAATCAGATTGAAGGTCTGATGAGAAACTTTCTCTGGCAGGGTGGAAATAATGGGGGGGGGGGCAAAAAATTCACTTTGGTCAGCTGAAAAACCATCAAATTTCCCTGCTCAGAGGGTGGTCTACAAATCAGAGACTTAAAAATTAAAAATTTGGCCATAGGAGCCAAGCTGCTATGGAATTTGCTGAAGTCTAAACCTTCCTGGAGCAGCCGTGTGCTAAAAAGCAAATATTTCCATGGCCCAAGGCTAAGATGTCTCGATGAAGAGCATGAGATAAAGAATGGCTCCTCAATTTTTAAAATCTGAAAGAAGGTGATGCCACACTTCAAATCCGAGTTGTATTGGATCCCGGGCAACGGAAAATTGATTAGACTATGGCAAGATGCGATCCTGGGACAACCTCCTCCTAATCTCCCTCATCTACAAAATTGGATGACAGCGCTGGGTCTTAAAATGATATGAGACATATCTGAATAGGAGAATGATGAGTCAAATCGATGGGTAGGCTGGACATTGCCGGAATGCCCTGTTGAGTTAAACACTGAAAAAAATATGCTGTTATCTCATTTGACCAGGCTGGCTCCGTTGAATAAGACCACGAAGTACAAGCGTGGTTGGGGAAGTTTCTCTAGCAGTTACTCAACGGCTGAAGGCTATCGGCGTTTCTCTGCCAATTATAATGTGTTCGGTAATCTAGAAATCTAGAACTATTTATGGAATTGCAGGACAGTGCCGAAAATTGAGATGTTTACTTGGTCTTTGATGCATGGGAGAGTGCTTACAGGTGAGAACTTGGAGAAAAGGGAGATTGCTGGCCCATTTCGCTGCCCTCTTTGTGCTAAAGCTGCCGAAAATATCAGTCACCTTTTTTTAAAGTGCCCTTATGCTATCTCTGTCTGAATGGAGGTGCTGAAGCGTTGGGGAGATGGAATGCAATTACCGAATTACATCCAGGCCTGTTTTCTCAAATGGGATAAACTCTATCAAGGAGAGCTGAATAAAAAAAATGGAGTGAAAGCATGTTGGATGAAACTTCCGAAAATAATATGCTGGTGCATTTGGAATGAAAGAAACCATAGAATATTTCAAGACAAATTTCAGCCAACGTGGAAGATTGCTGCCAAACCAAATGCTTTACTCAGGGAGGTGGTCAGTATCTCAAAGATCCCAAATAATAAAGAAAAGCTGACTGATAATGAAAAAAATTGGATGCAAAGTCTATGGATGCTAAAAAATCAGAGGATTGGGAGATCAGGATGGATAAGTCCCAGTTCGAGAACTGGTTAAGAGAAAGGAAAAATTTCAAACTATTCTTCGATTTAGCCTCCAAAGGGAATCTTGGATGAGTGGGAGGAGGAGGAGTTGTTATGGATCCGGGCGGGAAAGTCAAGATAGAATATTACTGGAACATTGGCTACAACTCCAATAACATGGCCGAAGCTTATGGGCTCTGGCAAGGACTCAAGTAGCTACAAAAGAAAGGAGTGGAAGAGGTAATGGTTTTTGGTGATTCCAGGATAATTATTCAAGCACTGAACGGGGGAAGAAAGGGTAAGAATGAACGAACAACAAGGCTGATTAAGAGGAATAGATCGAAGGTCAAAATGTTCAGGAAGATCAACTTCTTTCATATCCTTAGGGAGCTTAATGTATTGGCGGATCTTGCAGCCAATAAATCTATAGCTGTAGGACTCAATGACCTTATTGTTAATTCGGTTGTAAGCACTGAAATTCCTCCTTAGTTCTTTTGTATGTTGACCGCCTGGAGGAGTAGTGAATAGGCAGAACGTTGTAACGACTTCTCTTTTCAACACTTTTTGCTGACTCTTTCAATATAACATAACCGCTCTTGTTTTTTTTTTTTAAAGGAGAAGATTGAGAACATTTTTCATAATTCTAAGACATAAATGTCCAATGTCGAAGAGCATGCGAAGAAAGTGGAGGCTAATAACTCCTTGGAAAATTGTGCTTACAACATGAAGAACAATGAGCATGAGTGGATCCATCTAATAAAGAAGGATATTGAGGATGTTATTGATGCAATTGTCATTATTTTGCCTAGGCTGATACCTGTATATTATGATCCACTCATGTTATTGATGCAATTATTTTGCAATTATCTACTTTATGATGTGTTGGAGATTTTATGATTTTTTAGAGTTTAAATTGTAGGATGTTAAAGAAATGAAATATGTGTATTATTGAATTGTGAATAACATAGAAACTTAAAGGATGAAATATGATGTATTGAATGAATGTATTATTTGAAGAAATATGTAGAGAAAGAAATGTGTTGATGGGTGATAATGAATGGGTATTATTTTAATATTTTTTGATTAATTAAGCATGGTGATTAATGATGACTGCATATTGATTAACATGGTTATTTGATGTGTTATGAAGACAACGGATTTGATACAGATCAAGGTAGAGAGCTAGTGATTATGAGTAGCTTATGGAAGCTCATATCTATGAGGGATTGTTCATCAAGATTTATAAATATGGGTTGAGAGCAAAAAAGAAAAACTTCCACAAAATTTATACCATCTAGCCTAGAGCCAAAGAGCCATGAATATAACTAAGGGCTACAAATTCTATTAATGTCAAAAGTTGAGTAAATCATCGCAGTAGTCTAGATAGTTATCTTGTATGTTGTAATCACCCATGTGATGAGTTATCATACTATCCCACAAAGCATATAAAGACTAATCTTGGCAAAGGACTCGTGCCATAACAAATAGAGTCATTCGAGCATTGGGAGGGGGTTAACTAGGGACTATGAATGCTGATAGTTTGGGTAAATCATTTGAACACCAATATGGGGTTAACTAAGGTTTATGATTGGTATCATTCAATGTAATATACCTAAATAGTATATTACTATTATTATTAATTAATTAACAATTAGATTAGTTATCGACCTTCTCTACCATCTTCTCCTACGTCCACCCTACATTCCATTCCCTTTTGTCTCGCCATCTTCTGCCATCCTCTCATTACACCCCACTCTCCTCTCGATTATCCTCTTGCAGCCATCTCCTCTCCACCCAGCAGCCCTCGCAACAGCTTCTCACCGTGAATTCCCAAGTCACTCATCCTCCCTCATGTTGCATCCATCATCCACGCCTCAGCGTCGCACCATCCACACCTGCTCGCAGTCTCCCTTCACGCCTGCATACGACCTGCACAAGCCTCCCCAACTCCTTCCATCCCAACTCCACACGCGCTCCTCCAACCTCCTTCACGTCTCCCTCGCCGCTCTCCACCCACGTTGTATGTTTTCCATCGCCTTCTCCCACCAACTCTTTACACGCCTACGCGCTCCTCATACTCCCATGCTCCTCCCTTCTCGTCTTCTCCCACTCTCCCATTTGAGCTCTTATAGCCTCCCGGCACCATTTAAAAAAAAGAAATATAATGTAACAATATTATTATTAAATAATAATAATGGTTAATATATATATATATATATAATTTTCAATAAAAAAAACTATATATTAAACTTTATATATAGTTTATAAAAAGAATAATATATTATTAATTAATAATTATTATTATTAAAAAAAGAAGATTTTGGATAAAACAAAACGGTCTTCAATGAAGGTGTTTATGGTTTTTTTAAACGAGATAAACCAACTCAAGAAGCTGAAAATGATTTTAAATGGGATATTAAAGAAATAAAACCCACAGAGCTTGAAGCGAAAATATCGGATATCAACATGGCAGTGCAAGTTTTGCATGAAGATATAAAACAATTAGTTGAAGAACTGAAAATGTTGATAATACAGAGGCCAGAAGAAGAACCCAAGAAGCATGCTGACAAAGAAAAACCAGAAACACATTAGTCCTACTGCGGCATCTCACTTTTCAAGTGAGGGAATGCAAGCTGCTATGGCACCTAGGATAGCAGAAGAGGTTACACCCCCAGAATTTCCAATAAAGAGCAGGAAATTGATTTTGCACCCACGATAAAATAAAATGGAATCATGGAAGAAGTTGTTGCGACTTTCGAGTGCTCAAGTCGAATAGAGATGGAGTCTGCATCGACACTCATGTAAGAAGAAGGGATTCCAATCATAAATGAACAAGGTATGTCGACTCCCAAGTTCTCAGGTCAAGCAAAGTTGGGGTCTGCATCGGCACTCATGACAAAAGAAGGGACTACGACCAGAAAAGAAGATGTTACGACTTCTTGAGTTCTCAAGTCAAGAAGTGTTGGGATCTACACCCTCGACAAAAGAAATAATTATGACTTTTGAGTTACCAAGTCAAGAGGAACAAGCGACTACTACGACTCCTACGTATTCAAGTAGGGATGAAGATAAAATCGCTACTACCCCCAGGAAGGAAAGGAAGGTGGAAGAAGTTATTATGACTTTCGAGTGCTTAGGCCGAATAGAGATGGTGTCTACATCAACACTCACGTCAAAATAAGGGATTCCTATCATAAAGGAACAAGCTATGTCGACTCCCAAGTTCTCAGGTCAAGCAAAGCTAGGGTCTGCATCGGCACTCATGACAAAAGAAGGGACTATGACCAGAAAAGAAGAAGATGTTATGACTTCCGAGTTCTCAGGTCAAGAACTGTTGGGATCTACACCCTTGACAGAAGAAGTAACTGTGACTCTCGAGTTACCAAATCAAGAGGAACAAGGGACTAATGCAACTCCTTCATATTCAAGTAGGGATGAATATAAAATCGCTACTACCCTCGGGAAGTAAAGGAAGCCTGACCGACCAACTCCTTATACCCCTCCTCACAAAATATCCATACCACTATACACTAAGTGGGGTAACAAAAGACATCCTGACTACAAACCTCAAAATGCAATACTTAATAATCTTATTTGCATTGTGTTAATGATAATGTCATTGAGAAATTTACAAAAGCTTATGTAAGGAACACTGTCGATTTTGGCTCCAAGAATGCTCCATGAAGGTTTGATTACGCTCTCAACCTGGTTCTCTGTCCTCTGGCTCATGGATCTACCAAGATTTCCATCTGCCCAAAGGTTGGGTGTATTCATGCTTAATCAAGACAGCTGCAGTCTCTGGTTTTGAATCAGTGCCTCTTCGTTGGTTTCTTTGCTTGTTTGAGGTTCTTTCAGGAGTGCCAGGGTGTTCATTTTCAGGCTCGATTGAGTATCTATTGTTATGGAGTCTGGACTCCTTCCAGATCCATGAGATCGGCATGAGTCTTTGCTGTTGCGGATCTATGGTGTAGCCTCGGCTTGCTAGAAGAGTTCCTTGTTACGTTCTAGATTTCTTTGTCTGTTCCAAATCTGGTGCCTTCTTCCTTTCTGAAGTTTTGCGTTTTGGTCAAGATTAGTTGAGAGGTTTTGGTGGAGGTTTTCCTTCTTCTCTGCCATCATTGGTGGAGTTGATCTGATATTCTGTGGGGAGCCTCCTCTGCCTCTTCCTCCTGACCTAGAGGCTTTCAAGTGATTGATTCATTCTAGTGGCAAGAGGAAAGGAGGGCCTACTCAGAAGTTTGTCAAGAAAGTGGATATCCCTTCTGTAGAACTCCCAACTGATAAAACTTGTCATTCAACGTTAAATCTCGTAGAACATGGGTTAGTCGGGAAGTTTACTGGTCTTTTGCCCTCTCCTAAGGCCATTGATGGGTGGGTGCAGAGGAACTGGCATCCTCTAATCTCTGATGGCATCCGTAACCATTTTTTTGGGAGAGGTTATTATGTTTTCATTTTTTACTCCATAGAGGACCGTGACCTTATCTTCCAGAATGGTCCATACTTCATGGGCCCTCAGGGGATTTACTTGAATAAATGGACCCTAGATTTTGATCCCACGCAGGATGTTCCATCTGATGTCCCTATTTGGGTCAAGTTACCACATCTCCCTCTGCATTGTTGGAATTTAGCTTCCCTCGAAGCCATCGGGAACAAACTAGGTAAATATATCGACATGGTTGAACGTAAAGATCATTTTTCTTGTGTAAGAATCTGCGTAGAGGTGGACTTGGAGACAGGCCTTCCGGAGGCAATCAATCTGACAGTCACTGAGTGGTCTCATACCCAGGAGTTGGATTATGAACAAATTCCATTCAAATGCAGATTCTGTCATGGTTATGGACATTTTGCTCGGAACTGTAAGAGAAAAGGAGAAGAGGAAAATACTAATGAGAAAAATGAGCAGTGGACTCAAGTACAGAAAGCATGAAATTCCAATATGGGGCCTAGAAAGAAGGACAAAGAGGGCAAAAGAGTGGCTAATGTTCCTGTTGTTGAGAATCTTCCTACTCCCCTAGTTATTGACACCCCCATTGGTCCTTCCAATCACTTTGTTGTCCTCAGTTCTTCCGACCTCGAAGAAGGTGAAGTTCAACACTTATACGGGATTGAGCTGGATTCAGATGTGATCACAGTCACTTCGAATCAAGTTGGTCCTTCTCATTTGAATCCTCTTCGGGATGGAGATCCTCCTCTTCCTATTAGGGATTGCTCTCTCCCTTCTTATGCTGACATTGCTCGAAAGAAACCGGCTGAGAACTCTGATTCCTTTGATGAAAACTCCATTGACCAGCTTTCCAAAAAGGGTGACAGGAAATCTAAGAAGGAGATCCGGGAAGAAGAGGCTGAGAGACTTAAGACGCAAGGAAGCCAACCCACCATCGAAATGTCTTATGGGAGGAATAAGAGAACGAGGCCTCCAAAGGGAGCAATAACTCCCTCTAACAAAAGTAAGTAATGCAGCTAGTCTCTTGGAACTGAAGGGGACTGGGAATCCATTCAAGGTTGATGCTGTAAAAGATCTTTTGAGAATGGTCCCTTCAGATATTCTCTTACTCCAAGAGACCAAGGTTGAAGAGGAGGTTCTCCTTAAGTTTAAGTAAAAATAAGTAGAAACTAAATTCTAGAAAAGCAGTCAGTGCTAGAGGCAAATGTGGGGGATTGGCCACCTTATGGTGTGAAGAGAAATTTCATTTAATTTTTTTTTGCCACCGAGCACTGGATATTCGCAGAGCTCTTTCATGTTGCCAGTAAGATTTCAATATCCCTCTTCAATCTCTACGTGCCAGTGAATTATATTGAAAAACAAACTTGTTGGAATTCATTATCAGGATTCTTAGAGGTCAAATCTCTTGTAAATATAGTTATAGTAGGAGACCTTAACATTTCTATGGCTCCTAATGAAAAAAAAGGTGGGCTACGAGGTAGGGATTTCATGCTTGGTATGGTGGAGGAGCTAATTCAAAATTGGGATTTGAATGATCTTAAACCAAAGCTTGGGCGATACACTTGGTCCAATCATAGAGCAGGAGCTGCAAATATCTCTGCCAGGCTCGATTGATTTCTCGTCAACAGTTCATTGATCGATGGGCATTCCCTTGTCTCAACCAAAATTTTACCTAAGCTAACGTTTGATCTCCACCCGATTTCTCTATTGTTCTAAAGAGAAGAGGAGTTAGGGCCAATCCCTTTCAGATTTAGTCCTCTATGGATCGATAAAGTGGGGTTCATTGATGTGGTTTCCCAAGCCTGGTCTCAGTATATTGTTGGATCTCCCAGTTTTGTTTAGGAGCAAAAACTGAAGAATACCAAATCTGCGTTGAAACATTGGATTAAAATTCCATCGCCTTCTCCTACGATCTCCAGGGTAGAGCGAGTTTCTGCATTAGCTGAAATCCAATTGGATATGGAAGACATAGACATCTCCATTTCCCATTTTGCGTTGGAGAAATTGGCACAATCTAGTACCACTCAATCTTTCAAACACGAAGAAGAGCATCTCAGGTTAAAGTCTTGTTGTCTCTGGCTTAAGGCTGGTGACAAGGATACTGCATATTTTCATAGACAATGCAGGGTTAGATTGTCCCGAAACCACATCTCGAAAATTTCTATTGGAGAGGTTGTTTTTGTTAAGGGTCAAGATCAATTAAAACAACATGCTGCAAGCATTATTAGCTTCTTTTCCAAGATGATGGTCTCACTGATTAGGATGCTTCTTCTGAATTGTTGGCGAATGGTCCTTCTCTGGTTAATGAAGAGGATAACTATGATTTAATGAAGCCCTTTACTGAACAGGAAATTGTTGATGTCATATGGGCTATGGAGTCTGATAAGGCTCCCAGGCCGGATGGATTTACCATTCACTTCTATAAACTCTGCTGGCCCATCATCAAATCAGATTTGGTCCGAATGGTGATTTCCTTTCAAAGAAAAGTGAAAGTGGGAGGGTGTACCAATTCTACATTCCTTGCCCTCATCCTCAAGGAAGTCAATCCCTCTTCCTTTGACAGATTTCATCCTATTTCGTTGTGTAATGCTTCCTATAAGATCCTTGCCAAACTTCTAGCCAATCAAATTAAGCTGTTGCTAGGCAAGTTGATCTCTACTCTTCAGGGTGGATTTTTAAAGGGAGACACTTAGTGGATAATGTAATTCAGGTTCAGGAAGCTCTTCACTCAAGATTCCAAAGGAGAGAGAAAGGTATGTTAATTAAGTTGGACATGAAGAATGCATTTGACATAGTTAAGCTTCCTTTCCTCTATGATGTTTTGCTCTCTTTTGGTTTTTGTTCTGAGTTTGTAAGTCTGATTAAAGCTTGCATTGATGGTCCTTGGTTAGCGCCATTAGTCAATGGTAGACCTACTGACTTCTTCAAATCTTCTAGCGGCCTTCTCTAAGGCTGCCCGATGTCCCCTTTCCTATATATCTTGATGGTCGAAACCCTCAGCAGAAAATTGATCTTTGGAAAGGAAGCTCGATATATTCTGGGCATCAGGATTCCCAAGGGAGTGGATCCAATCAACCACGCCCTTTTTGCAGATGATTCCCTGCTCCTGGGAGGGGCTTCCATGAATATTGCCCGGGCCTTTAACGAAACCCTTCTAAAGTTATGCCAATCCTCTTGTGCCTTGATTAACAAAGCCAAGAGCGATGTTTACAGTTGGAATGTTGAACCCACAACAATTCTTCGAATATCAGACTTCTTGGGTTTCCCTGGTTTCGATAAATGGGAAAAGATCAAGTATTTGGGTCTTCCTCTAACCATTGGACTGTCGCCTCCCTCTCTCTGGCTTGAAGTCCTGGCAAAGTTAAAGGCAAAAATAGCTTTTTGGGGTGGTCAGTGGCTAACTAAGGCTGGGAAACTGATCTTGATCGAGGCCGTCCTCTCAGCTTACCCTATTTTCTAGTCCTCAATGTTGTTAGCCCCAAAGAGTATCTCTGCTCAGATTTCTAAATTGTTGCGGGATTTTCTCTGGTCGGGAGGTAATGGAAGCCAAAACAAGTTGCACCTGGTAAATTGGGAAGAACTTAAGAGGCCATTCTCAGCAGGTGGTCTTCAAATCAAGGACTCTGGTCTAGCTAACCTAACGTTGAGTGGCAAGCTTATCATGCAGCTTTTTGTGGATAAGAACCATCCAGTCAGCAAGGTTTTTTTGAAGAAATATATCAAAGGTGGCTCTTTGAGAAATATTTCCTCTGCAAATACCCCAAAAGGCACTACTATTTGGAATTCCTGCAGAAAAGGTTTTGAATTCTTTAACCAACAATTATTTAGAATTCCAGGCAATGGGAAAAGGATCCTTCGATGGGAGGATAAAATATTCGGGAATCCACCTCTTTCCTCAGTCATTCATCTATCAGAGATAATGAACTGGGCAACAAATAAGGGTCTTCTTTGTTTGGCTGATATATGCACTTGGGACAGTTCTAGGAACTGGGTAGGTTGGTCTATTCCAGATCTCCCTGCTTGCCTTAAATCTCAAAAATACCTCTTGCTCTTATCTCTTACAGGCCTTGCTCCTGTTCATAGCTCCCATAAAGATGTTTGGGGTTGGGGAAAAGATGGAGTGTACACAACAGCTAAAGGATTCAACGCTCTTCAATCTCCCCACAATTCAATTTTCCCTCCAGTAATATGGAAATCGGTCTGGGCTTCCCAATGTATGCCAAAGGTAAAAACAAATTTGTGGCTAGTATTAAAGAACAAGCTTTTGATAGGAGATAATCTCTCTAAACGTGGATTTAACGGCCCATTTCGATGCAGCTTATGCAAATCAACTTATGATGACCTTCTTGTTGAATGTGAATTTTCCAAAAAATTATGGGATCTAATTCTCCAGGATTTGAATTGCTCTATCGCAGTTCAGTCTTCAGTATCGTCCCCTTACCTGGGTTGGCATTCCAGCCATCCTTCGAAAGCTTCCTCTGCTATATTACATACACATTGGTACTCAAGTTCACATGGTGGGCACTATGGCTGATTCAAAACAATTGCATCTTCAATGATACAGTGCCCTCTATCCAGTATGCTGTTAATAACTGCAAATTGTGGTTTGTTGAATCCTCAAGATGTTTAATGGCTTATCTCTCGGCTCCCTTGTGGACGGGTTCTGCCTCATTCGATTCAGACAAAAAAATGAATTGTTCAAAACCGACTAGTTCCTTTCCTTGGAAGTTTCATGGGAATGAAGCTTCTCTCAAAAATATTTGGATGCATTCTGTTTCAGTAGCTATATTTTTTGATGGAGCTTCCAAAGGGAATCCCGGGGTATCCGGAGCTGGAGGTGTCATTTTCATCCTTGGCAGTTTGAACTATCTCAGCTTCAGTTGGGGTCTTGGTTCGATGACAAACAATCAGGTTGAATGCTACAACTTACTTATGGCGATTTAGCTTGCAAAAGGAAAAGGGTTAAAGTTAGTACAAATATTTTGTGATTCATAGATGCTGGTTAAAACTTTAAATACAACAGTCATGTTCAACAACTCTTTCTTGAATGTAATTTTGCAGAGAATTAAGACAACTTTGAAAGATTTTGACAGTGTTGAATCCTATCATATTCTCCACGATTTAAATAAACTTGCAGACTCCCTGGCTAACAAAGTATGCCTTCTTCCTCAAGGAATTTTTAGTATTGACGGGGAATCCAGTGTATTTCATCCTATATCGTAATGGTGCTCCTCTCAGTTGTAATTAGTTCTCTACAGAGTAAGCCTCGGTGCAGTCTCTTGTTTCCTCGATATTTGTAACTTGGTTGATTGGCATCTGCCAAAATATACCAGTTTCCCCCATTTTAATAAAATGACCCATTTGTGTTAAAAAAAATTGTAATACTTAATAAAAGGTATGCACGCATACCGGAAGTTCATTGTGGCTTCTTACAAGGTAGGGAAGCAAGGCACATTAATACGCTAGCAGAAAAGGCTATAAAATTATCTAGTGAAATTCCAGAACAAGGACTTGTTAAGAAATACGATAAGAAGGACGATGAAATAGAAGAAGTAGAAGAAACGAATATGAAAGATCAAGATGATATTGACAATCACAATGTCAATATCAATTGTAAAGAAAATAATGTTGTCGTAGAAGTCAATGAGGTCAATAAAGTCAATGTTAACAACAATTATGAGATAATTGTAGTTGTAGAAGAATGCAATGCTGAAAATAAAAGTGTTAAAGATGACCTTAATCATGATAACGTAGAAGAACAAAACCCAGAGGATGGTGTGACAAATGATGAGATGAACATTCTATTAGTAGTCACAACTCAAGATGTTCTAGAATTTCAAAAGGTTCCCAGAGAACAAATAAATATAAGCTTGTTAGACAAGGAAGTAAGTACATTATTAATAGTTGCCACTACAAATAAGAAAACCATATCAAAGCATGCAGAAATATAAAAAATCTACATCAAAATAGGAGGTCAAAAGAACACCATCGAATTAGAAGCTCAGAAGAATACTCTGTATAGTTGTTATGCGTTCATCTACAGAATCATATGCATGAAAAGATTTGAATGGAAATGAGACCAAATATTTCAAGAACTACTAAACCGTGGCAAGAATTCGAGTTGCAACATGCTCATAGGAAGATTCGTGGACGAATCTTTTCAGAGCAGGATGACTTGTAATATACCTAAATAGTATATTCCTATTATTGTTAATTAATTAACAATTAGGTTATTTAGTATTAATGGTCAAAGGTCACCTATTTTCAAGGTCTGACCATTCATAGGTTAGCTTCCATATATAATGTAAGCCTGTCAATGTAATAAATTATCAATTCCAATAATAAAAATATATATTTTATCAATTATGATAATTATGTAAGGATGAACCCTTACATTCAAACGCTAAGGCGAGCTTAATTGGGGCTACGAATCAAGTTGGATTTGATGAATTATCCAACCAAGGTGGGATTAACTGGATTGTGGAAGGTTTGACATATTGATGTTGATCCTCGATTAATTAATTATTAATCTTATGTATCTTTATTGTAATACTACAAAAGTAATATGGGTTGCAAAGATATACTTTAAAATATTATAGTGTATTTGTTGTTATCTAGGTGTGGATTGGGTAAATAAGTATTTGACATTAAGAAATAAAATATATTAAATATATGGGATAAACCTATATACATGTTGCACTTATTAAGGATAAACAATTATATGAGATGTACTTTACTGTCTAGTAGAGGGAACTTGGTGAGGGTTGTGGGTGGAACTGAACCTGAAGCTTATAGTTTGTCAATGATTATGCTTTGAGTGTTGTTGAAAACCCTGCTCCTTAATTGCTTGCACTATGTAAAAGGTTCCTCGAGATGCTTGTCCACCCACATAGAGTAAAGAATATAGGCCACTGAAATCTAAAGTTTGTGATAGATGTAACAATCAATCATGCAAGAGACAACTAATGACAAACATATCAAACATCTAGTGACCAGAAAGAGTTGGAGTGATGTGGTGGGAGAGAATGAAGCGGCCCAACAAGGATGTGATCTACAAAAGAAAGGTATTTAAAACCCTAAGGTGATGAAAGGGTAGGAGAAGTGGCAAATGCTGGAAAACTTCTGGCAATGGCTAAGAGTATAGATCAAAAGATAGTTTCCCATCAATGTGGTTAAGATTTTATAGCTTGGAGATGAGGACGAGGCTAAAGGAGACATGTAAGTGGCCTATATGATTAATGTTCATGACAAAGTTAAGGATCCATCATGTGTGGTTCATTGTAGGAGAAGAGGTACTTTACATGTGCATTTAAGTTAATGCAAGAAAGTTTTGTATGGATCTAGAGATGGGAAACATTGTCGCAAAAAACCCAAGCAAAATACCAAGGAGAGCTTTTGAAAGCATAAAACCAAACAAATCATCAAAGGAATCCAAGGGAGAGGAGATAGCCACACCCAGAAGCAACAACTAAAGAGAGAGCTACTTAATCTATACAAAAAATATTAGCACACTCATAGATCCAAAAGTGTTGTGCCAAATATTTGTACATAGGGAGACTTGGAAGTATTTCATGTGGAGGAGAAAGGAATATATGACCAAATGGAGAGTAGAGCTACATGAACCCTAGAGAATTTTGGGATTTGGATGACTGGTCACCACTGCCATTAATGACCCTATTTTTTCTTACAACACTAGAGAATGCAAATTTAATGAGGTATATCTTGCAATACTAGTAAAACTACTTCCCTGTAAGGAGGAGCTTTCGGAAGTTTGCTGATTAAACAACTACATTCTCAAGGCATCTTCACATTCAAACTTACACCCTAGTTTATAAATGTTGGGAGGAAAATGGGTCGTGGTTCATAAGTTTGTTGGGTTTGAATAGGTTCATTGGAAGTTCCTACAATAATGGAGGTGTTTCTAAAACCCTAGTTATAAAAGAAAAAGACATTCAACTGGTGGATTATAGCAAAGACCCCATGGAAGGCCTAATTTTATTATTATTATGAGTCTTTGTCTCGTCTACAAGAAGAGGTCCCTTTCACTCCTAGGATTTACAAATTGGAGCACCTTATTTTCTTTTTTCTTCATCCCAAAAGTTTGGCTTCCAAGTCAAAAGAAGTTTGTGCCATCGCATTAGGGATCCCATTCAATCATCAACCATATTATGATGTCATTAAGTGTGATGTAGGCCAAATGGAGGCTCCTTCTACGGGTGTAGTATCTCAAATAATCTCTCCCATGAGGATTTCTATGACAAATTCATGAAGGACAATTATACTAGTTCAAATCCGTTTACATATCCTTTGTCTCCTTCTGTGACTTATCCAATGGTGAAGGTTGTGAATACTAAGGTAGGGTTTCATCAATATGTTTTAAGTTCTCTAATTTTTCCCAGTGAAGAAGTTTGTGTATGTTCTATCTCTTTCCATCTTCTTCCCTTCGTAACTCAAGAAACCCATATTCTTTCAGTTGTTGTGTTAAAAAAGTGTTGTGATCCTGTGAATATTTTAGACATAGGGCCTAGTTAAGTGGTGACTAACTAGTGAAAGGCTCCAAGTTTGTAAATAGGGATTAGATCTTGAGTGCCTCTTTGGTGGTAAGGTATTGGAATCATGTGATTCTCTAGTTTTGGTCAAAGTTAGACAATGGTTAGACAAAGAAGATGCCAAAAAAACAGTGAGAAAAAGACACCATGGTAAAAAATGGTGGGGGCGGGATGCAAGGCGGATCATATTCTGTATTTACTCAGAAACAAACCTCGTCGATCACTTCTTCAATAAACATATCCCATCAAAGTATTTAAATGATTAGAAGCAAACTTTTTGGGTTTTCCTATTGGTTATAGGTCGACATTTAATATGACGACCAAAGGTTGGATTAGCTTCTCTTTCCATTTGGTTGAGGATGCTGAGAAAATATTAGAGAGTAAATGGTTTTGGGGATCGATTTATCTTAGTTTAAAAATTGGCACCCGAGTTTCTACCCACCGAAAAAATGGATCCTTGAGTTCCCTTCTAGCTAAAATTCCCTAAATTGTCACTTGAATTTTCAAAAATGGACTTCTTAAATGAATTGGGAAATCTACTAGGTAAGATTATTAGGGTTGATTACTCCTTTTAGAGTAGTAACAATCAAATTCTGCCCAAGATACTATAAGAGATTGACACTAGGGATGGTTTGGCAGAACAAGTGGATATTGAGGTTTAGGGGTATACTCACACAGATTCTTGACTATCATAATGTCATTTGCATGGCACTTTGTCATTGATTGTTCCGAGCCTTTTGTCAGTCAATATTGGAAGCAAAAGGTTCCTCTCACTCTTTTAAATAATGATAAAGTGCTATATTGGGTGAGGTTTGTGCTTATTGTGGTGAATTCATGTACAAACAATTAACCATTGAAAGTTTCAATTCAAATACTACAACTATATTCCCCTTTAAAGTGATGGATCGACCTTTGGGAACAACTAAGGACAAGTCTTCTTTTGACAAAGAAGCTCTGTTAGTATTTCACAACAAGGATTTAGTTTCTCTTATTGTTTCAATTGAAAACATGCATAAGTGCACTACAAACAAGAAGGCACACTTTAGTGACTCAGTTGTAATCATTTTTTTGGAAATCATTTTGATTTTGATCTTGGCATTTTCATTAAAGATATTCCAATGCTCATAAGTCAACCCTCACTGTATGAGGAGAATTTATACAAGAAAATTTCCAATCATGGTAGATAAAATCCATAAGTCTCTTCCTTGATGGATGATGGACATGAGAATTCCACTTATGTTGCACAAACCAAAGCAATAATGGAGGCTAAACAAGGCAAGACATCTTTAATATCTAGGGTCCTTGGAGCAAATATCCCTTCTCCCTTTGTCTCCTAATGTTATTCCTTTCTTGGAAAATTAGAGGGTTAGGTAGCTAGTTTAAAAGCTTATACCTTCATAGACTTGCCAAGGAGGAGAAGCTTGATATTATTATTCCAGATAAGACAATGTAGAAGGGGGGAATCTTAGTTCCAATAGTCTTAATAAATTGTTGAAAATTTGGGCTTTTACTTATGTGGATTCTATAAGGCATTCAAGGGGTCTAATCACTCCATGGAATTACACATTAAAACTAGACAACTATTTTATTGCTTGGTCAGGACTATATAGAGAGTTCACAAGCAAGGACTTGGTCAGGCTCTTTTTGTGTTGAATGTGTATGGTTTGCATGGTGACAAACAGACTTTTAGGGACAAGTTTTTTCATTTGCTAGTGGTTAGAGATGGTTCAAAGATTAGTGGTAGTGATCTAAACTTTAATTTGAACATGGAATAGATCTAGGGAGAGTCAACGAGGAAAGATAGGTTGCCATATTATTTCAGACATCACTTATAATAGTTGAATCCTATTGATGTGGAGCCATTTATTCTTCTACCCACGTAGAGTAATAACATAACAGGTCAAGATAGTGCCTTGAAGGGATTGGGAAAATTCCCAAATTTTTTTATTGATCCAATCAATGGAGAAGTATAGATCCTGGGTGGAAGCTAAAGGTATTTTCAATCACTGCCTATTACTTTTGCAATTGGAGCTAAAGATAATAATTCAACAAGCCCTTGCAAATTTGATCCATGATGGTTAGAAGATGAAGAGTTGTAGATCTTGGTCAAGGCCTTTTGGATTCGATGTGATGGCAATTCAGGTCTATCTGCTCGTCAACAATTTATAGCTTCTTTAAAGAGGTATAAGGGTAAGGTAGTAGAATGGGTTGTCGGTAAACACAAAAGAAAGGATATTTATTTTGTGGAGGTCAAATCCAAACTATCCTCACTTACTTAGAATAATCTATCTTGTATTTTTAATGAGGAGGAGGTTAGAAGACTAAAGGATTTAGAAGTCAAAATAAAATCTATTATTAGACTATAAAGTAGAATGGTGTTTCAAAAGTAGAGCCACTTGGCTTGACCTAGGTGATGAAAATACATTTTTTTTCATCAACATGCTAGACATAGTAGAATATTAATAATATATGGGAAACACGGAGTGAGTAAGGGATGGCTATTAGAAGTTTTGGTGATCTTTCTCCACTTGGTGTCAATTTCTTTCAGCAAATATATAAGGAGTCTAACAGAGTCAATATATCTGAAATAATAATAAAAATTGTCTTTCTTTCCACAATTTGTCACCGAGGAGGATAATCAATCATTTTATAGGGATATTTTGAAGGATATACTTCTTGTTGTGATGTCTGCTTTCCAAACATACATAATTTTGGGCACAAATGGTTGGACCATTGAACATTATTTAGGATTCTTCGATCTTCTTGGCGATGTGTAGCTCAAGGAGGTAGAGGAGGTCCAACGATTTGGTAAATCCTTTGGTTCTTTTAAAACTACATTTGTCGCACTCATCTCAAAGGTTGATAATGTAGATTGTTTTGGTGACTTTTGACCGATCTTGCTCTGCAATTATGTATATGAGATAACCTAAAAAAGTGATGGTTGTTCACCTCAAGCAATCACTCCCAAGGTCATTTCAAAGAAGCGGTTTGGTTTTCTCAGGGATTGTTTCATTCATGAGGTCGTAGGCACGATTCAAGAGAATTCACACACGATCAAATAGAAGAAACTACCTACCACAGTCATGAAACTCGCTCTTTCAAAAGCATACGATAGAGCCAGTTGGCTCTATCTTTGATTATTATTGATACATATCGTCTTCAATTTGAAAGTGGTTAATTGGATTATGGGATTTGGATTAATTTTGTTGTTTTTAATTAATGGTCTTGCCTCCTTGTTGTAATCTAAGGGATTACATAAAGTTACCAGTAGGGGGTCTCAATACATACATTATACAGGAACACATATATACATATAAAGATACAAGGAAGAAAAGAGTACTAGGAGCATAAGCAACCAATTGCTTTGTATTAATAGACCATCATGTACAAAGGATATCATTACATCTTATGGATCACCAACCTAGTATATAATCAATGGAAGTATTTATTCATTTAAAATTCCCAACTGTTCGATCAGTTAGCTTAACCAACTTGACCTATTGAGTTGACTAACCTTTAGTTGGTTGAGAGGACCTAATTGGATGGTCGACTAGGCTCCTCCAACATCTTCCCCACCCATAAATGTTTCTTCGTCCTTAAGATAACAAGGAGATGCAAAAATTAGAGGGAGTTTCTTACAAAATAACAAAGGTGCATAAGTATTCCAAAGTTGCTTTGACCAGGATGCTTTGCCTGGTGGAATGCAATCAACACATGCTTCAACAATTATTGGGGCAGAGAGAGCGAGGGAGTCCTGGAATTCATCCCATTCACTGAGGATAGTCCTGATGTTAGTTGCTAGGCTGGTAGATTCTGTAATTCAGATGACCTTCACCTCCATTAGCTAATCCAACATATTCTTCATGTCAAGTTCAAAGTTCTATACTTGGATTTCTGTGGACCTCATTAGTTTGAAAATGCTTTGGGTTAGCTGACGGACTTCTTCATGAGATTTCTTTCCTTCATGATTACATTGGTAGTCATTTATTGTTAGTTGATCCTGTCACTGGTATTTGATGTGGATTGGCTCATTTAAATATTGGTTCGAAATTGATTTGGCTTATTGCTTCTGCTTGTAGAGTTGCAATAAAGTGTTTTGTTGGTTTTGGATTTCTACACAAACTTTCCCATACTAAGAGTACCATTTGTTGAGGACAACTGATGCTATGGTTGCTTGTTGTTCATAATCTTTTAACTTATTATCGCAGTCTTCGAATGCTTTGTATTGGTCGACAATGATGAGGCATGTTTCGTCATGTTGCTTCTGAAGGAACTATCCATGTGTGTTTTTCATATATTTCATGCAAAAATTTCACTAGAGTTTGTAGCTTGTCAACCGTTTTCTCTAGTAAGGGTTTTGGAAGTTGTCCAATAATTTGTTATGCTTTTGCTGTGCAGACTGTCCATGCATGTTCTTGTTCCTCTTTGAGCACTTTCAGCTATTTGGAGTTTTTTTCCCATCTTTCACTGTGTTCCTTGGTGGAGACCTTGATAAAATCGTCGAGTTCTTGCTTTGAAGCTTTAGAATGTGAGAAGATAACTATATTCGATCCGGTTTTGGCTACTGGTTGTACCATCAAGGTGATCCTATTGTCGTTCTTATTTTTCTTACTTTTGCTGCTTTTCTTTGATGACTTCTTAAGATCCTTACTGATGTTGGGAGTTGTCCGTGGAATGGTTGATGTATCTGCAGTTGATGTTGGTGGGGCGGAAGATGATAGAGGGACTAAGGACAATGGAGGGACTGAGGACAATGGAGGAATTGAGGATGATGGAGGTAGTGGAGATGCCAGAGTTGTTGAGGATAATGGAGGTATTGAAGATGATAGAGGTGTTGGTTATGGATCCTAATCTTCCTGATTCAAAGATGTTATTTCAGTCGTGTTTGGATCCCAACACCTGAAGGGGGGGGGGTGTGGAGGGGATTGCCCCCCACTATAGTCATTAAGGGGGGTACATATTTTGGGATCCCCCCCTTGGTCGGGGTTCGAGGGAAGTGTCCCCGTAGTTAAAATGTAGGAAAAATGCCTTGTAAAATGTTGTAATTTTAGAGTTATGACTTGGTCAATAATGGCTGGTTTATGGGCCCATGAATTTAGGTAGCCTGTGGTATTTTCCCATGGTATTCCCTGTATAAAAGGAAGGCATTGTAATATGACTATGTATTGTATTGTAGCATTGTAAAATGATCTCTGTGATTGTGTGAGAGAGACTGTGAGAGAGTGATGAGGAAGTGCAACGAGCTTGTTGCAGGTTGTATCCCTTCATTTTGTTGGATGGTATAATAATAAAGGACTGGAAATTTTTGTGTGTACGTATCCCATCTTGGGTGAACCACATTATATCTATGTTTCTATTGTAATGTATTTTAATATTTGCATGTTGTTTATTGTTTATTTTTATTTCTCTGCAATCTTGTTTTTCTAACAGGAGGTACTTCAGTTAAGGGGGGCAGTGATGGGAAAGGTGCAAATATAGTCGGAGGTAAGGCCATCACAAGGGTCATTGCATCGACAAAAAATGATTGGGAGGGGACCAAGATAGTTGTGGCATAGATTGATGGAGTTGAAGGAATCGTTAAGGGTACATAGGGTAACATAGTCGATAATAAGGGGGTGTATAGAGAAGTTACAATAGGTAGAGTGGATGCCAAAGTGAATGAGGGGGAAGATGTGATCACTATTGATTCAATTGTGGTCATCACGGGTATTGATATAATGAGCGGGTTTATGTGAGATGTAGCCAAGGGCGGAGATATGCTTGTAAAAGTAATAAACGAAATGTTACATGGAATTTTTGTCCTCGCCATGATCACAAACCTTGTACACCTTTTCCTTGCGTTGATCCCCGAAGTGCTTAGCCAAATATCTTTGGAAGATGAGTTATGAGGGGTTTTCCCTTTGAAAAAACCGTGTTTTGAGAGGGTGATAGCCTTTGCTTTCTAACAAGGTGCGTCAACTCCCATTGAGTCACTTTGCATCACTATAGGGTGCGTTGTCGACGCACTCTGCTTGTGTATAAGGTGCGGCAGTGCCTGTACAAAGGGAAGAAAGAGAGGTTTCAAGAAGTCTCTTGAAGGAGACCCTCGTGGAGGTGTATCTCTTCCATTTAGGGTGAATCTCACTCGCCTCCCAACTTAGTAGGATCCCACCTCATCCTTCTCCATTAATCCTCTCCTCCCTTCCTCATCTTTTTTGGCATATAAATGAGGGCTAACCCTTATGGGATAGGGAGCTAGAATGAGAGAATCCAAATGTTGGAGGAATTAGGCCAGATTTGATCTTTGGTAGCTTACCTTTGAGGGAAAGATTCATTGGAAAGGACTTCCAACACCAAGGCATCATGGTTGCATTATTTCCTCTATTTGTTAATACACTAGCATAGATCCATTTTAAACTCGGATCTATTAAGCACTGAGAGGGATCCAATTTCTTGAGGTGTACATTTTTTACCATTTGGATCCCTCTCGGTACTTGATAGATATGGGTTTAAAATGGATCTATGCTAGTTTTTTCTTGTTTTGTTTTTCTTTTCTTTTTTAAGTCGATATGTAAATTAAATTTTTCATTTTTTATTTATATCGATTAGCATAACGTGACTAACATGGAAGGATCTCCCCCATGCTGGGTAGGAGAGCACCTTGCTTCTCTCGATGCAATCAATGTTTTCCCTTCCCATATATCATGTGTAATTTCATTTATAACAGTTCTCCTTTTTCAATTATTTAGATATAACATATCATCTTGTGTTTCCACTTATTTCTTATTTGCTTTGATCCTTTTGCAGGTCTTGTCTTCATCAATGGGATTACAAAAGCTTCAAGCTAATGAGGACAAAATTCTATAAGAGGTAAGGATTGTTTACATTCAAGTGATTTGATAAATATAGGGAAAGGTTTACATTTATGTCTTGTCTTTGTTCAAGATCTAAACCATTTAGACTAGGGAACCAATCTCTGTCCGTATTGATTGAGTTTTTCCATAAACAAAATTGACGACCATACTAGGGATTGAATGAATAGATTTGGTTTTGTTTACTAGTTTTATTTTATTTTATAGATCTCATTTTTTGCCTCTTCTTTGAGTTAGACCTAGCCTTAGTTTCAACTAGTAGATTACATTTGGTTAATTAATCTATTTGTCTAAATTATATTGTGCAATCTCAAACCTTAAAGTTTGGTTATTAGCATGAACTTCCTATTTTTCAATTTTTTGTTCATCGCCGCACTTTACGTTCATATACAAAGTGCCGCTGTTAGCCTAATGCTTTTTTCCTTTTGACAAAGTCCGTCACCACCGCACTTTGCTCTTCGACAAAGTGCGTCACCTGTTTCTGACGCTCTAGTATATATCTGCAGCATGTGTCACCCACACTTTGCTCTTTTTCAGAGTGTGTCGCCCTGTTTCTGACGCTCTGCTATATATTTGTAGCCTGCGTCACCCTGTTGAAATTTAGTTTGATTTCAACCTACACCTTTTAGTGCCTTGTTGCTTTGTTTGTTACTAAACTGTTATAGTTGTCTGTTAATCTAGAACCAACTTTTGGATTGATTCTATACTATAGTTGGGGGTGTTTTTAACTTACATTTTAAGCGAAATGAAGTGCATTGTTGAAAAAAAATCCCCCTCCCATGAATCGTATTTTATGCAATCTCTTTGACATATATGCTTTTTTCTATCAAAGAAGACTTTAAGTTTCTTGCATTGAATTTTATAATTGTTTATTTTCTTGAAACCTCATTCTCTTTTCTATGGATAATATTAATCAAAATTGGAAAATTTGCATTTCATTTTCGTGTGCACATGTTGAGTTTGTCTTGAGTTCTCTTGTATTGGGATTGTTGTTTGTTTCCTTAGATCTCTGTAGAATAGGAAAATTGATCTTTCGTTTCCATAATAGTTCAAAGAGAACATTTTGCTTTGATCTTCTTTATTAGATTGAAAAATACTTGACAATTAACGAACAATTTGTTTTTGTTTTTGTTTAATTGAAAATTTTATTTTGTTAAATCTTAGTTTTATATAAAAAGAAAGTAAAAAAAATCAAGTTTCATAATCTGTAAAGAAGCTTTGCTTTAGTTTTTTTATTGGAAACATTAATTAGATCTTTTTCTTCCTAGAGATATGTTTTTCACTTTTGTTGGAAACACAGGAAACATAATTCTAGTTTCAAGTTTGAGTGTATGTTATTCAATTTCTGCATTTTGGGAAAATAACTTCTTACTCTCTCCTTAAATAGGGTATATATTGAAAGAAAACGGAAATACTTGCACATCATTATGCATGGTTTATGAGTCGGGTCTTTACCTCATCTTGTCCACTTAACCACAAAATCTAAAATCAAACACTAGTTAAGATAATAAAAAAATTAGCAAGATTATGTGTTAGGTTAGAGATGTGTTCAAGCGTCTTTAAGCATAAGAGTTGTCGTTATCTTCTTGCACTACATCCTGGGGATTATGTGGTTCTTACACGTACTCGTTGGTATATCAAAAGGCCTTTCACATACTCAAGGGTATATAGAAAAGTTCTTTCACGTACTTGATGGTATATAGGAAGGTCCTTTCAAACATATGTGCATTAGATAACATTACTACAGATTTGATCTCCCACATACATTGTGTATATCGGGAGACACCATAAGGATCCTGATACCAACTGAGTAACCTATCAACCATCTTGTCAAAGCAATTCATCGAGAACAACACTCACGGATCTACTACGCACATATTGTCCAGGTAGTCGGGTATGCAGGCAAGGGTACGATCCCAATCCTCCTTGTTTCATATTACTGTTGAACCCTGTGGTATATTGCGAGTTGTGACGACTTGACACTCATGTGAAGATCCAATCTATACATCCCACCTACCACTAGTTTGATTGTTGCTTTTTGTTTGAGTAGAATTTGATTTGTGTAGTATTTAGAAGTTCTTAGAGAGTATAGATATGGAAAACTATTATGGGACTACCAACCAAGAGACCCCTTCTCAAGGTATGTATTTTGTTTTTCCTCCATATGGAAATGTTGGTCCTCCCTTCATGTCTACATTGAGTCTTATTGAATTGACTATACTATTACTTGTATGGTTATTCTCTAGTCCTCTTATCCCAAGTGCATTGATTGTTTCAGAACCCAACTCTCCATCACAAGAGCATCAACAACATGTTGATCTTTCACCTTCTTCACCGGATGAGTCTTCTTCCCTTTCTCCTTTTTTCGCCTGTCGAAAGTTATGATGTTAGTAATTAGGTGGATACGAAGAAGATGAAAGGAATATTTAGAAGAAGAAAGACAAACAAGAAACCAAATCTCAACCAACTACTCCTCACAGTGCTGAGAGTGTTGATATGCCCACAAAAACACCTCATAAGCCTAAGTTCCCTTCCATACTTTACAAGGATGACCATCTTCTTTAGTATTGTCATGGTGTGTACCAAGTTTTAGAAGTGTGGTCTAAGGCCTCCCAAAAACCCATGTTGTCAGCCTTTGGTCATCATACTGCTGATACCACCTCAACTAGTGACTCTGTGGTTAAGAATCAAAAAGCAAAAGTCAGAAATCCGTGCTTGCTATGTAAGGTCATGCACATTGCTTACCTTTGTACCCGCATGGATGAAGCTTCAAAGTTGTTTGAATATATTTTTGTTCCTGAACAATGACTTCCAATAGGCTACTGTAAGTTGTCCCTTGACCTCCCATTGGTTGAAAAAGTGGTCAATCTAGTTCCATCATCGGTCAATCCCACTCTTTCTTTAGAGAGTGGAGAACAAGTAGTTCCTCCCACTCTTCATTAGAAGAGTGAAGTTAAAGTGGTCGATTCGGTATCATCTCCACTTGATACCACTCTTTCATCACAGAGTGTTAAGACTGAAGTAGTCACTTTGACATAATCTTTGTCTTGTCCCTTTCTTCTAGTTAAGAGTGAAATGAAAACTACTGAAGTTTTCGTAGTCAGTCTGTGTATTTCTAAGAAAGGGGAAATTTCGTTTATTTCAATAGGACCCTCTCCAAGTACTAAGATTATTTCCTTTGATTGGAGTAATCTAACAGGATCTCATCTTCATTCGAGTGTTCCTTTCAAGATATATGTGTGAGTTACCGCTAGGAACATACTCCACACTATTGTTAGTGAAGGGGATTCTTTTAGTATTCTATCCTCAACTGCTTGGCAAGCTATAGGTTCTCCTCAGCTTGTGCTAACTACTGATCAGATATTTTTTTTATAATATATGACCTACTGCATATTTAGGGATCCTTCCTCACTTGCCTATTACCTTAGGAGGAAAAACTGTCTGCATTGATGTTATCGTAATCCAAGGTCCCTTAGATTTTAATCTTCTCCTTAGATGAGATTATGTTTACGCCATGAAAGTTGTAGTGTCCACACTCTTTAGAGTAATGCATTTTCCCCGTGATGGGAATATTGTGACGATTGATCAACTTTCCATTGTTAAACCTGGTCATCGTATAACTGCTAGTCATTAGACTTCCCTGAATGTCTCGCATGTTCTTGTGGTTCCTTCACCTTCATCGGCCATGTCTCTCGACTCTAGATATCATTTCGAAGTTCAGTAGTTTATAAACCAATACCTTCTTCCCATAATGGGGAATCCCAGGGGGCATGTCTCTAGTCCTTGGACATCATATTGGAGTTAAGCCGCTAGATTCTTATGTAAGGGGGGAACCTACCAACCAATGGACATCATGTTGGGTAAGAATTTTGAGCATAGTTCCCATTATGTGTCAAGCTCGTCAAAAAATGAAATAGGTGTTATTGAGCATTGTTCCCATTCTATGTCAAACTTGTTAAAAAATGAAATAGATGTCTTTTAGCGTAGTTTACTTCTGGTTTCAAGCTCGTTAAAAAATCAAATAGATGTGTTTGAGCATATTTTTATTCCTTTTCAAGCTTGTTAAAAAATGAAATGGGATACCTCAAGCATTGTTATTTTTTGTTTCAAGCTTTTGTAAAAATGAAACAGGTCCCCACAAGCATAGTTATTTTATGTTTCAAGCTTGAGTAAACATGAAATAGGTGACCATGAGTAGAGTTCCTTTTCGTGTCAATCTTGTTAAAAAATGAAATGGATTCTCTCATTGTGTCAAGTCTTTTAACTTGAACCTTCATTTCATCTGCTTGTATCACTTGATCCTCTTTCTTCCTCTGTCTCTAGTGAAGCTTTTTCTTAGGGTTAGCATTGACTCAAGAATGATTCAAATGGCTTAGGTCTCAACATGTGTTTTTTGGATCCATGGTATTTGGTGGCCAATGGTATTTTTCCATGGTATTGGTGGCCCATGGTATTGTCCCATGGTAATTCATGTAAAGAGGTCTTAATAAGGATTGAGGAGGCTCCATTGTAAAGTGGCATGAAGGTGAGTGTTGGCTAGCTCACTTAAGTTGGCTTGGTCGATTTAGGTTAAGGGGGATAATAGATCTATTATGGTGGTTTTTCCCGGTTTTGGGTTTCCACATAAATATTGTGTGTCTATCTTTAATTTTTGCTTGTCTATTTTAGTTCTCTTGCATGTAATTATATGTATGCTCATTTAAATCCTAAGAATTGGTATCAGAGCATGTGGTTGGAGATCCTTGAGGTCGTAGTTTTTGTACCTAAGTTTTAATTAATATGTTGTGGGGTGCATGTTCGGTGGTACTCGACACCCTAGCGGTTGTTTTTTGGGTTTCTTGTTAGAGTGTAATGTCCTCGGGTGTTAAAAGCACAAGGTATCCCTCTTATGGACAAAGAAGGGATGTTGCATCAAGTGTGGAATGAACCATTGTGTAGGTACGAGGGTGGCAAGTGTACTTGTAGCCTAGCTTGATGTAGACTAGAGAGGTTGAGTCTTTGATTGCGGGAGGAATGTAAGATGGTTTAATCTCAGTTATTGAACCAAGATTGATGAACCATGCATGTGAAGAGAATTCCTTGAGAACTGGAGGTTACAACAGCTGAGGACCCATGTAATTCAGTAGATGGATTCTGATTTTTATGGATATTAATGACAAGGTTGGATGCATGTATAAAAGGAGCATGGCAAAAATTGGGCATGGAAAAGGGAGAGGATGAAGCAACGGATGGTGATGGTGTAGTCACCATGAAGGCATATGAATAAAACTAATGGATCAGTTTGCATGTAAAAGGGAATATGGTTGTACGACCTTGTAAGGCATACATACCCCTGGTAACTCACCGGTAAAGTCGGGAGAAAAACCTAGGTGATAGGGGTTGTATGTGAGATTCCTCGTGTTGGAGTCATTATCCAACCCACACATCTTTATTTGGCCTAATTGGCCACTTATCGTAAGTTACTGGCTTGAATATGTGACTACATCATAAATTGGATCATCCTCCTTCAATCAGTGAGGCTAACTATGTATTCTCCTTCAATTAGGGAGACTAACTAAGCTTCCTCCTTCAATCAAGGAAAAAATATGGGTCGACCTGCATCACATAAGTGCCCCAAATCAATTAACTGATGGTTATTCCACCTACTTTAAGTTAAACTACAGCTGTGAAGGCGTCTCCATCATTATTTTTCCTATTTTTGGTAATTTCCAGTTAACTAGAGTGATTTAAGGTGCCTCCAACAATTTCTGATGACTCAGTTCAGTTCAGTTGACTTGATCTTAGCTAGCTGAAGATGGACATGCGCCCTCGCCTTCTTATTGACATGGAGTTGAGTTCTACTTAGTTAGACTCAGTCATAACTGCCTCTGAGTCAGTTAGAGTCGATTATGGTTGTGATTAGTGGTTAACTTATGTGTTTAGTGTGGCTAACTGACAGCTAAGCCACTCTCATGTGTACAATTCAAATGACCTCCTTGGGATTCGAATTGCCTTTCTATTCATGCAAGTGTATGACATTGTATCACTAATTTTGATTAATGATTGATAATATACAACTACCACCTCCTATTGTAGCACTTTCATGTCATTTTTATGTGTAATTGATCCTTGAATCTTCTGTAAGTTGTTCCTTGGTCATCATATTACTGTGACTCAATTTTCATATGGTATCAGAGCCACAGCGGGACAAGGCTCTTCTTCTCCAACAAGATTCCTTGATAGATCTATGGTGGAATTTGAGCAAAAAGCTCAAAAATTCTAGATCTGCACCAGAAGCGAAAATTTTACCACATAATTCTAGGGAAAAGGAATTGTTGATCAAGCTTGCTTGATTGACTAAGTCAGGTGTGATAAAAACTTGAAAAGTGCAGGCTGTTCTACCTTACGGTGCCCTTTTTTGTGTTTTGGCATGTTTTCAAAGTCTTTCACTGCATTCACTACAACATCATCATGGCCTCTTGTGTGAATCTACTCACTCCTTTCAATTGCTTGCACAAATGGAAGACGAACATAGAGATTCAGCTGCGCTCCAAAGGACTCTACAGAGTCACAATGTACACATAAATAGAGTTGAATCATGTCATTGACAAAGAAAAATACTAGAATAAGCTTGATGAAGCTTATGGGTTTCTATGCCTTTCAATCTCTAGAGATCTTCTCTTCCACATCATTGGGTTGAAGACTCCGAAAGAGATTTGGGATCAACTTGACACTCTGTTTGATAAGCAAGATGACCTGAGGATCTATCAGCTGAAGAATGAGCTGATTTCTCTAAAACCAGGCAACTACGAAACCATGAATGATTTATTCACCGAATTCAAGCACCTAATGCTCCAGTTGAAGCAGTGCAAAGTTGAGAAGGAGGATGATAAAATCATCCTAGCCATCCTCTCAAAACTTGGTCCAGATTATTCAGTCTTTGTGTCCACATTCCATACCGTGAAGCTCACAATCCCGAATTGGAAAATGTTGTCCCTCAATGCATTCATTTAGTCTCTCACAAACGAACATGACAAGCTTGTCCAAATGGGGATCATCAGATCTTCTAAGGACCAAGCTTTGTTTGCTGGAGGAGCCAAAGCTACGAATGGAAAGGGCAAGCAAATTAACAAAAGGACTAAGTTTGATGCTCCTAAGCCAAAGGAGAAACCTTAGTAGCTTTATGAGCCATTAGGATCAAGAAATAACAAGCACAAAGGCAAAGAAGGTAAAGAAAAGGTCAAATGTTCCTATTGTGGAATGGGATTTCACCTTGAAAGCTCCTGCATGAAGAAACAACTTGATGCTATGACTCTTCTCCTTGAGAAGAATAACATCAATATTGTTGAAGGTACAAGGAAGAGAGAAAATCATGATCGGAACATCCAGCCTGAAAGAGGACATGCCCTCATGGAAAATGTTTCGAAGCCTAGAGCTCTCCCATAGACTATGGTGTTTCGAATCATATGGTGGCAAGCAAAGAATCCTTTGAATTCTTGTACTTCGACAACAACATTCCCATCCACATGGGAGATGATTCTCAAATCATTTCAAAAGGCAAAGGTCTTGTAAAACTTGAACATGGTAGCTTCTATGATGTTCTATACATGCCCTCCTTGGATTCAAATATATTGAGTGTATATCAAATGACACACACAAGTTTGTCCAAGAGAGTAACTTTCATCCATAATGATGTTGAGATCTCATAAATTGCATATGGAAAACTCATTGCAATAGGTATAGCGAACCATTCAGCTAAAACCTATGAGTTCTCCAAGATTGTAACTTATGCAAAGCCCACTGCCCTTCCGTATCATGGGAATGAGGTCAGTTGGCTGTGGCATGAAAGGTTTGGACATTTGAATTTCAAATACTTGCAACAAATTCAAAATCATTCCATGGTGGAAGTCCTCCTTTCCATCAAAACCTCCAGTGGAATTTGCAAAAGGTTGCATTGTCGGAAAACACCTTAAGCACAAATTTGATCGGGGAAAGGGAAGACGAGCTACAAGTATTTTGGGGATGATCCAATTTGATATCAACAGTCCTATGCCTATAGTCTCCATGATTGGTTCAAGGTATGTGCTCACCTTCATCGATGAATTCTCTAGATTCACTTGGGTTTTCTTCCTAAAGAAAAAATCTGAAGTTCTTGAAAGATTCATTGAGTTTAAGGCATCTGTTGAGAATGCCTATGGGAGGAAGATAAAGTATCTCAGATCTGTTAATGGAGGAGAGTGAATCAATTCCGAGCTGCTGCAAATATATGCTAAATATGGAATCAAGATCCATCACTCCATTCCCTACACATCCCAGCAGAATGGTGTAGCGGAAAGGAAAAACCGGGCCCTCAAAGAGATGACCACCTGCATGCTTGAAGCTAAAGATTTGGTTGCAAATATTTTGGATTAAGTAATGAATGTTGTTGGATGCATTCATAACAGGGTCCCTCACTCATCCATTAAAGGAAAAAATTCTTTCAAAGCATACTTTGGTCACAAACCGGATGTGTCCAATTTCAGAGTTTTTGGGTCCACTGCTTGGGCTCGAATTCCACTTGACAAGAGGAAGTCTTTGCAAACACAGAGTATCGAGTGTATGTTAATTGGGTATCCAAAGGAATCAAAGGGATACAAACTCTTGAATATTAAAACCAAAAATATATTCATAGAGAGAAGTGTCCGCCTCGAAGAATCTCTCCCAAGATGTGGAACTAGTCGAGGAAGAAACTGTTGACATTTCCTCTGTTGATGGTTCTGATGATGAAAATGGAAGTGTGAGGTATGATTTTTCAGATCTCATGTCTAATATGAGCAAGAATAATATATGATATTCTGAATCAGATCCTAATGTTCCCACTCATCTCCCAAAATGGTCCGAAAATACTCTCTCTTCCGTCGGGTTAGATGTTGGAAATCCTGTTGATCCAAGGAGAACCTAGTTAGATTTTCAAAGAGTAGGTATTGCTTTTTCTTGCAATGATTTTTTGTTGTCCGATACTTGCTATATGATGATTGGAAATGATCCTCATTCATACTATCATTCTTGGGATGATCCTAGATCGCAAGCCACAATGGATGAAGAGTTCAACTCTCTTTAAAAAAATGCAACTTGGGAGCTAGTTTCCCTTCCACCTGGGAGGAAACTTATTCAATGAAAGTGGGTATATCAGACAAAGGTTGTTGCAGATGGATGAACCTACAAATATAAAGCATGACTATTTGCAAAATTATTCTCCTAAGTCCAAGGATTGGACTACAATCAGACCTTTGTACCGGTGGCAAAAATGGATTCCATAAGGTTATTTTTGGCCATTGCTACATCCAAGCACTGGGAGGTGCACCACATGGATGTCAAAAGTGTTTTTATCCATGGATACCTGAAAGAAGAGATATACATGAAGCATCCTGAAGGCTATACATCAGATCCATCACTGGTTTGTAAGTTGCAGAAATCATTATATGGCTTAAAACATGCTCCAAGATCTTGGTATGCCAAAATGGATGCCTTTCTGCTCTCACGGAACTTCGAGAGATGCAAATATGATCCAAATGTATACTTGAAGTAGTATCAAGGTAAATTTATGATCAGATTTCTTTATGTACATGATATTTTAATCACAGGAATCCCTCTTGCTTCGATTGCCTTTATAAAAACTGCTCTTCATGATGCTTTTGAAATGAGTGATCTAGGTCTGCTGAGACAGTTTCTCAGGATAGAAATCACTCAAGAATTTGATGGAATAATGGTGACACAATAAAAATATGTTTTAGACCTATTAATTAAGTTTAACATGGCTGATTGCAAGGCTGGACCATTTCCTTTCCTCATAAGAATTAGTCTTGAAGAGGGAAAAGCAACTCCACAGGTGGACTCTACTCTTTACCGTCAGTTGATCGGAAGCCTTCTTTACTTGACACATTCAAGGCCTGGCATTTGTTATGTCATGAATGTTGTATCAAGGTATATGTAGTTGCCTCATGAGCTTCATTGGAGGGCATCCAAGAGGATTCTATAGTTCGTGCATGGTACTATATCCCACGACATTCACTTTGCTGCTGATTCCGAACTAGACTTGGTAGGATTTACAGATTATGATTGGGCAGGAGATTCCATAGATAGGAAGCCCACTTATGCCTATGTTTTTATGGTTGGTGGTGGGCCTATTTGTTGGTCAAGCAAAAAGCAGGCTACCATTTCGCTTTCTTCAATAGAGGTAAAGTACAGGCGAGCGGTCAATGCATGCATTCAAGCATTTTGGCTGCAAGGTATTTTGTCAGAGTTTGATATTGGTAGTGTTTCATCTACTATCATTTTTTGTGTAAATAAAAGTACTATCAAGATATCAATAGATCTGGTCCAAAGGTAGAGGACCAAACACATCGAGATCCACAGGCACTACATCAGGGAGCTTGTGCATGACATGCCAATTGTTTTGCAATATTTCTCCACAGATGAGCAAATTGCAGATATTTTCACTAAGAGCTTTACTGAGAAAAACATCACTTAGCATTTTTGAGCATTTTTAGAGTTAATTTTTGTAAAGGGTGACCTATGGCCTTAGTTGTCGGGGCCCTATCTCTTTTTACTCCTCCACATGAGTATAGCTTCACGGGGGGGTGTTGGAGTCATTATCCAACCCACACATCTTTATTTGGTCTAATTGGCCTAATTTACCACTTATCCTAAGTTATTGGCTCGAGTATGTGACTGCATCATTAACTGGATCATCCTCCTTTAATCAGGGAGGCTAACTGTATATTCTCCTTCAATCGAGGAGACTAACTCAGATTCCTCCTTCAATCAAGGAGTAAATCTGGGTATATGCATGACATAAGCACCCCAAATCAGTTAACTGATGTTTATTCCACCTACTTTCAGTTAAACTGCAGAAGTGAAGGCACCTCCATCATTATTTTTCCTATTTTTGGTAATTTCCAGTTAATTGGAGTGATCTAAGGCACCTCCAACAAATTTTGGTGACTCAGTTCAGTTCAATTCACTTGATCTTAGGTAACTGAAGACCGACATGTGCCCTCACCTTCTGATTGACATGCAATTGAGTTCTACTCAGTTATACTTAGTCATAACTACTTTCGATTCAGCTAGAGTCGATTATGGTTGTGATTAGTGGTTAAGTGATGTGTTTAGTGTGGCTAACTGACAGCTAAGCCAATCTCACATGTGCAATTTGAATGACCTCCTTGGGATTCGAATTGTCTTGCTATTCATGCAAGTGTATGACATTGTATTGCCACTTTTGATTAATGATTGATAATATACAACTGCAACCTCCTATTGCAGCACTTTCATGTCATTTTTCTGTGTAATTGATCATTGAATCTTTTGTAAGTTGTTCCTTGGTCCTCAAATTACTATGACTCAATTTTCATGCCTCGGTAAAACTTTGAGGGGGGTTGGTGTTTACTCCAAGTCAAGTTTAAAGGGGGATTGTTAGGGTTAACCTTGACTCAGGAATGAGTCAAATGGTTTAGGTCCTACATGTATTTTTTAGGCCCATGGTATTTGGTGGAAAATGATATTCTTCCATGGTATTGGTGCCCAATAGTATTATCCCATGGTATTTCATGTAAATAATCCTTTATAAGGATTGAGGAGGCTCCATTGTAAAGTGGCTAGCTCAAATGGCCCAGCTTGGGCCGATTTAGGTGAAGGGAGATAATAGATCTATTATGGTGGTTTTTCCTGGTTTTGGGTTTTCCACATAAATATTGCGTGTCTATCTTTGATTGTTGCTTGTCTATTTTATTTCTCTTGCAAGTAATTATATGTATGCTTGTTTAAATCCTAAGACTTTTCCTAGGAGTGACCCAGAATTTAGTTGGATGAAGAAAAGAGTAAGTAGACGAAACAAATATTGGGGGGCATGCATCCAACCTCTTTACATTATGTTGGAGTTAAGCTACTTGAAAGTTATACCGGGGGAAAGTACCAACCACTCGACATCATATTGGGATAACATGCATCAATGGGACTTAATTTGAGCATACTTTCTTTTTTTATTTTCGAGCTCGCTAAACCATGAAACGACATACTGAGCATAGTTCATTATTTGTTTCAAGCTCATTAAAAAGTAAAGCAAATATCATGAGCATTATTTCAACTGATCTTCGAGCTCGTTAAAAACAATAAGATGGCGTTGAGCTTAATTTTTACATTCTTCATGCTCTTGTTAAAACATGAAAAGTTGTTTGAGCTTAGTTTATTGCTTTTTTGTGCTATGGGTTCAAACATGAAGAATGTTTTGAGTGCTTGTGATACCATAATTATGCTTGTTAAAACCAAGTAAAAAGGTGTCAAGTATACTTTTATCTCTTTTTCGGGCTCGCAAAACTGTTGACGAAAAATGAACCACCCTGGAGTTGTCTTTAAGCTCTTTTTAGACTCTCTAAATAGGAAAATGTTGCCAAGTGAACCTGTTTCTTTCGCACTTGTAAAAGTATTTGAAGGTCGGCTATCCGGTTATAGTTTACCCCTTTTTAGGACCATTTAGACTAATTACAAAAAAGGTATACTCTAGTTCATTATATCTAGAGGAGTTATCGTATGTATTTTTTATAGATGTTTGGACTTAGGGGACTAAATTTACGAAAATGTTCACTTGGAGTCTTCTTTAGTCTTTTTAGACTCCTTAAACATGAAAAACCACCGAGTTTTATTTCTTTGGACTCGTAAAATTAAACATTGAAGGGCCCTTTTTGGGACTGAACCCCACATTTCTTAGGTTCGTAAAACATGTGAGATTGGACTCACCTAAGATGAGCTACACCAAGCGTTTGTTACCCTCTTCTAGCTCGTTAAAAATCAAAGATGAACTCATCCATCATGATAGGGAAATTAAGGGAATTGGAAGATATATTTAATCTGTATTAATGGCAGCTTATAGTCGCCCTTGAACATGTCACCTGTCTATATCTTATTCAAATAGTTGGGTAATCAGCTTATCTTCAATTCATACCAATTCCATTAGTCATCTTACTCCTTTGTGTCATCCAAAGAATATCTCGTTTGTTGTATCATGTCTTGGTCTCTACCTTGTTTAGTTAATGCTTCTAAGTCACTTTTCATGTCGTTATATGTTCAAGGGAATTCTTTAGCTGTAACAACCTTTGCAGTCATAAATCCTTCTGTTGCGTCGGTCATTGCTAAAATAGTGTCTTGTGTTTACCATTACACCTTTGTGCCGGTTCAAACTCGTTTGATCTACCATATTAAATCACTTTCTTGTGTTGGTTTCATGTTGATGATGTGGGATATATTTTGGCCCTCCTTCGATGATTTTGTTCCTATCGACATTAGCACATCATCTAGGGATTATAGTTAGAAACTAGTTAGTACCTTCGATCATGTGTTCCTCAATGGCAGGTTTCCTCGCTTTCGACAATAGTATTACATAATTTACCTCTGATCGAATGATTATGTGGATATTCAAATCCATCTCATCTATTCACAATCATCGAAATGTACTAGGATACCTTGGGGATGATTACCATTATTGGTGATTTCCCTCACATTTTTAACGGTTTAGATTATTGATCGGTAATCAAGTGATTTCTACCATGTTCGACTTTAACTCTTTTATTCACATGGATAGAATCGTATCGTTGTGGGTTCGAGTTAAGACCCTAGGGATCATGTACTTTACCTAGGTTACAATGGATATTTTTTGATGTACTATCACACAAATCCACTTTATATTGGTCGTTGTTGTGTTATTATTTCATCATGGATCTACTTTGTATTTTTGTAACCATGATTTGTCCACAGTTATTTGAGATACAGATCCACATTGTATGTCAGTGGTCGTATCGTAATTCAATACTTTCATGGATCTGCAATGCAGTGGTCGAGAACCATGTGGTGAGTCATTGGGATGATAAATTATTGTACTGCAAGAAAGTCCTTGTTTGTTGTTGACAGGTTTCCAACCGATTGTTCCTTGCTTCGATCCTTTATCCTTTATTCGTTAAACTATTTCACCTATTTCGTTACTCTACCTTCATACTTTGGGGGGGAATTTGTTACATGGAATTTTTGTCCTCACCATGATCACAAACCTTGTACACCTTTTCCTTGCCTTGATCCCCAAAGTGCTTAGCCAAATCTCTTTGGAAGATGAGTTATGAGGTTTTTTCTCTTTGAAAAAACCTTGTTTCAAGAGGGTGATGGCCTTTGCTCTCTAACAAGGTGCGTAAACTCCCATTGAGTCACTTTGCATCACTATAGGGTGTGTCATCGATGCACTTTGCTTGTGTATAGGGTGCGTCAGTGCCTGTACGAAGGGAATACATAGAGGTTTCAAAAAGTCTCTTGAAGGAGACCCTCATGGAGGTTTATCTCTTCCATTTAGGGTGAATCTCACTCGCCTCCAAACTTAGTAGGATCCCACATCATCCTTCTCCCTTAATCCTGTCCTCCCTTCCTCATCTCTTTTGACCTATTTAAATGAGAGCTCACCCTTATGGGATAGGTAAGATATAATGAGAGCAACCAAATGCTGGAGGAATTAGGCCATATTTGATCTTTGGTAGCTTACCTTTGAGGCAAATATTCATTGGAAAGGACTTTCAACACCAAGGCATCATGGTTTTATTCTTTCCTCTATTTGTTAATACATCAATGTTTTCCCTTCCCATAAATTAGGTGTAGTTTCATTTATAACAGTTCTCCTTAATAAATTGTTTAAATATATCATATAATCTTGTGTTTCCACTTGTTTCTTGTTTGCTTTGATCCTTTTGCAGCCCTTCTCTTTATCAACGTGATTGCAATATCTTCAAGCTAATGAGGACAACCTTCAGTAAGAGGTAAGGATTCTTTACATTCAAGTGATTTGATAAATTTAGTGAAAAATTTACATTTATGTCTTGTTTTGTTCTAGATCTAAACTATTTAGACTAGGGAACCAATCTTTGTCCGCATTGATTGAGTTTTTCCGCAAACATGGATAAGAAGCCGAAGTAAGGGAGTTTGTCCTTAATGGGTTTTTAAGTGGGGATTTGATAGTAGTTGAAGGAGAAGTGGAGGGTTCCATTACAGACTTGATCCTGATGAGAAGTTTTACTTTACTGGAGGTCTTAATTGAAGTTTGTCCACTCATAAGTATACCAGTGGATTGTGCAGGGAAGCTTGTGGGCGGTTGAGATAAATATTGTGAGTATTGGGAGATAAATTAACTAAATCCAGGTGGTACTTTAAAATGTTCAGGTGTTTATGTGGTTACTTAATTGTTAGTATTCTTTGACACAAGTTGGTGACGGGACTGGGTAGTCGTCGGTTAGGTTGACTTGATTTTTTTTATTTGGATGACTGGGTCGTCCGAGATTTCTTTCGAGGGGGTGGTTGAATGACAACGATTTCCTTTAAAGTAGTTGATTGAAATGGTCAGTTCGGGTCATACTCGTTCTGGACCTGTTGATAAATAGTCACTTTGTTACTTACTGCTTCTACTAAGACATGCTTAACCCATTATTTAAGTTCTTTAATGTTATCTTCTGTGGCCTCAAGCATGAGTTGCTTTATTTTCCTATAGGTCTGTTTGGTTGCCTACCCTTAGATCTTGCGCTGACATACAAATATATTTTTAGCAACTTGTCCAACTTTTTCCTTAAGTTGGGGTTCATTGAAGTCAGGCTCGACTTTGTCTTTGATGAGCAGTTCATCCTCATCTTATTCAATTAGATCACCCAAAGGTTCACAGACTGGTTCTTTATATTTTGAGGCAACAATTACCGGTTTTAAGGGATGGATCGGTTCTTCTTTTAGACAAAATGTTGTAATATATAATGGTATTTATCTCTGATCTTCCAACTCACCATCCATTAGCATCTCCTTGAATTCCATGTGGTAGACTTGAGCTATGGTCGGTACTAGTATGGTGGTATTTGTTTGTCTTTCTAAGTTGGTAAACAACTAAGGGATGTTGGGGTAGTAATATAACTATTGTGCATCCCTTGCTACATCCTACATGAACCATACCTTTGTATGGTCAACGATCAATTCGATGTGTGCTCCTACATGTAGACATCGACAAATGTGCTGTGGTACTTTCCATTTGGTGTATTTGGTTTTGATTTCTTGGAGCCATGGTTCTAGATAGGTATTTTCTCTACCTTGTTTCTAGGAGGAACCTTTTCTTACAAATCTTGAGAAATTAGTTATCAGTGGAGGGTGAGTGTTAGTGAATGATGGCTCTCTCACTTGAGAAATCCTAGTCATCACTATCCAAATGAGGAGTGGCATGAATTTTAAAGCATGGACAACTTCCTCACACTTTTTGCAGTTTTGTTTGACTAATTGTGCTAGCTGTCTTGTCCATTTAAGGACTTTACCCTCATAGGTGACTTGCCTAACTGCTTCCAGCATGTCAAGACTCAAGTCAGATGGCTGACCTAAGCTAGTTAAACATAGAGATACGGTTATGGTTTCCCACTTGACCGACTCATAGCAGGCCTAGTTGATTATCAATCCTTCGGATTTTTTCCTTGTAGGCATTCCTATGAATCCTTCGACTACGTTCCCTTGTTTACATACAATATCTGTTACAGGGCCCTTAATTGAAAGTCCAATAATGGTAAAAAGGATAGAATTTGTGATCGAGATGGCCTTGTTGATCGATATTTCCCCATCGTGGTGTCTACTAATGATGAACTTTGTTATGATTTCTTTTGAATTATCGAATGGGGTTAGTAAGGGAGCATTGAAATATGCCCGGATTTTAGCTGTAGCAAATTTATGGGCTAGTTCTATCCATTGTCCATCCCTGATCGTCCATTCCTTCATTTTGGCATAGTATTTACCCAATTCGGTTTGTCTAGTTTAACTTTCTTTATTATGTGCAGTATGGATTCCAAAAGGGACATGACTGCTTACTCTTGTTGCATTTTACCTTATGGTTCTTCTGCTTTGATTTGGTTGATGCGACGACTTTCTTTGGTGCCATGGATGGTTCTTCGGAGAGTCGGTTTATGGTAAAGTCTATAATTATGGGTGTCTTGCTCTTGCTCAAATCGTGAAGAAAAAGTAATCAAGGGGTCTTCGAACTTTGTTGGATTTATAGTTGAGGTTCTCAATGGGATTTTATTGCAGGCATGTGGCTTCAGTGAATGTGAGCTTTGTGGAGTATAACTCATTTGCACACTTGGTGAAACTTCCAGGGAAAGTTTCCTTCTTGCGTTAGTGGGTTTATTTGGTATTCGTTGTTCCCGTCGGTGGTCTCGTCGATCTCTAGTTCCATTTCTCTTGTCAATCTTCAACGCTCATCGAGGTGATAGTTTGAATGGTCATTTTCCAAATGTCATCCTTGGTTGCTTAGTTGTATCCTTATTCCTTAGTCGGTTACTTCGGGACTGTTGCCTCCTTCCACTCTTGCGGTCTGCTTCTTCCTCCCAATCGACCCCCATGTTGTTGAATGTTGTCCACTCTACCAAAATCCATGTCGTAGCACTCATTTTTATATGCTTTGTAGGTTAGTTATATAACTACTTTATGATTGAAGCTTGTGGAGTCATGTGGTGAATTATGGAGCTTCTCGACATTTCAGGTAGACCAGTGCAGTGCTTCTTCAGGAGATACGATGTGAAGGATCTCGCCTTGTCAATTATGACCTAAGTTTTCTTATTTAAATAGTAGAAAATTATATCAATTTTAAGTTTAAATGAAGTGGTAGTCGATTTTAATATTATCATTTAGTTTAAAAAGTGTAAATACTAATTAGAAAAAATATAATCATTATTATTTAAAAAAAATTATTAATGTTTTTAATAATTTCTATTTTTAATTAAGGTATGAAATTTTTAATTTTAAGTTTTTAAGATTTTGACCTAATAATAAGAATTATTATATATATGTAAATTTGTAAATTTAAGATTTAATAGAATAGTATTTATTTGTAGATTTAATATTTAATAAAATAGTATTTATTTGTAAATTTGTAAATTTAAGATTTAATAGAATAGTATTTATTTAAAACAAAGTCATTATAAAAGAGAATTCAATTTTAGAAATAATAAATTTTAATAAAATTAAAATCATAAAGTGAATTTTAATTTCATTGAAATGGTATTAAGATTTTTGGTTAAGACTTAAGTATTTTAAAGAAGGAGTAAAGTGTTTTAAGGTGTTTTATTATTAAAAACTTTAATTAATAAGTTTTAAAAAGTTTAAAATATTATTTACCATTTAAGTTATCTAGTATTATTATAGTTTGCATTATAGTTTAAAGTATTTCTAGGTTAATTTAAATTTATCTAAAAGCTTAAGATTGATCAGTGTGTAACATTAAATTTCAATGTTTTTTAAGTTTAAGTGAGGAATTTTTAGGATGAGAGGGAAGAGTTAAAAAATAAAGAATTTTGATTAGGTCTGCATGGTCGGGGGTTTATAACTAGGTTTTTAGGTCGAGAGTTTTTTATTAAGGTGATGATAGGTGTCCAAGACTTACTTAATTTCCACCCATCGTCTCTGTTAATGTTTTTAGGGAGCTTCTCGATCTCGATGGCTTCTCTCACACGTCGTTTCGTGTAATGATCAATCTAGCAATGACCTTTGCATCTTCAATGCAGATGTGGTGTCTGGAAGTGAGAGAGTGCTCAACTAGTGCAGATTTTTTAGTGCGTTCATGGATAATGTCAGCACTGTGTTCTTTAAGTCTTAGTTGGATTGAGCGACCCGTTTCACCAATATAAACTTTCCCACAGGTGCAAGGGATGGAGTATACTCCTTTGTTTCTTTTAGGGTCGGTTTGATCTTTAGCGTGGTCGAGAAAGCGTTGTAAAGTGTTGGGGGGGGGGGAGAAGGCAACTCTGATCTTTTTCTTTCGAAGGATGTTGGCAATTTTATCGGTAGTACCTTTTATGTAAGGAAGTTTAATAGTTTTAGTGACATCTTCTTTTTTCCGGGTGTTAGGTTTTATAATTTGTCAATTACATATAGTTTTTTTTAATTTGCTTAGTGTTATAGACGTTGTTTATGAAGACTTTGGTCGAAATGTTCAATTTCCTTGTCAACGTGTGTAGGATTGGAGATTCATTTGGCTCTAGTTTCTAGGGTGTTAAGAACGCCAATCTTTTGAGTAGGGTGAAGATGAGAATATGCATGGATATACTTGTCTGTGTGTGTTTTCTTTCGATACACCTAGTGTGCTAGTGATCCATCCTAATTCCTGGTGATAAGGACATCAAGGAATGGGAGTCTACTATCCACTTCCATCTCCATTGTGAATTTAATATGTTTTGATTGGTTGTTCATGTGTATGAGGAAGTCGTTGAGCTTATCTTCTCCATGGGGCCAAATGAAGTTTGTGTTGTCAACGTACCCTCTCCATTGTTCTGGTTTGTGAGAGAAGAAGTTGATGGCTTTCTCTTCCAAATGTTCCATTAAAATGTTTGCAACAACTGCAGAAAGTGGGGAGTCCATGGCCACGCCAGGAGTTTGCTAATATATATCACCTAGAAAATTGAAGTAGGTGGAAGCTAGGCACACCTTTACCAATTTTTTTGTTTCCTCATTTGTGAGTCTTTTATTATTTTGACGGCTTGATTGACTGATATTTTAGTGTAAAGAGAGACCACATCAAAGCTTATCATGATATCAGATTCCCTTAAACTCATAGTCTTGATGTTCTGTATGAAGTGGGATGAGTATTTAATGAACGATTGAGAGTGACTGACCAACGGTTTGAGTTTGTCTACAAGTAACCTAGCCAACCCATAGGATGGTGAGCCGATAGTATTAACAATTGGTCTCAGCGGACAACCATCTTTGTGTATTTTTGATAGATCGTAGATGCGTGGTATGAAAGGATTTTTAGGGATGATCTTCCTTTTTATGATGTCATCTAGAGACGAGTCTCGGATAGCTTTGGTTAATGTCTTTATGATCCTATTGCTTGGGTCCTTGTCCTACTTGTTATAGCTACCGCTTGAGAGGTGCTCAATCATCTTGGTATGGTAGTCCTTAGCATTTAGGATGACGGTAGCGTTGCCCTTATCTGCTTTTAAGATCATGATATCCTTATTCATTTTAATTTTGTTAAGAGCTAATGCTTCCTCCTTGCTGATGTTCGATCTAGGTTTTCTCGCCTTTCTTAAAGAGAGTGCACAGTCTTGTTGCACTGCTTTTGCTTCATCATCAGTAAGGGAAAGGATATCATCTTCAATTCTGTAGATGATTTCTTCATGCGGGATGGAGGAAGGAGCTACGTTAAAGTTTAAACCACGTTCGAATATCTCGTTGGATGCTTCGTAGAGTTCGAAATCCGAGAGGTTCACCACGTTGGGTCTCACCAAATCGCACCTGTTCCCTTTACTGTCCTCACACTCAATACGTAGAGTGTTGTCTCTGCTATCAGTGCTTAGAGCGCCCCTATTTCTGTCACTGCGCAAGGTGTTGTCATTGCTGCATAGAACGTTTGATTTTCTGGTTTGTCGCATGGTGGCTTTAACATAGTTGGCGTTGGAGCTGGACATAAGACTGGATGTGATCCTCATCCAGAGGTCGAAGCTGATGGTGTTAGCAAGGTTAAGATGAAGACGCAGACAATCCATTGACAGTCTGTTTAGAATTGTGCGTTTCAGTTTAATTTCACGTTTTAGTAGTGATAATCCAGCTTTTCGGAAGATATCGTTGTTCCTAGTTGAATTCAGATGGTGTTTAATATTTAAATGTTTGAGAATAATGTTATTGTCTCGACATCGTTTAAGAAAAGTTAGGTCAGCTAGACATTGCGATATTTTGGTTCGTTTCTTTTCAAAGAGTAGTATCTCGTTTAACTTATCCCTTCCATACAGGGACAAGATCATGTTGTTGACGTTTTCACATGTAGTCATGTTGAAGCTTGTGGAGTCTTGTGGTGAATTATTGAGATTCTCGACGTTTCGGGCAGACCAGTGCAGCCCTTCTTCAGGAGATACGGTGTGAAGGATCTCGCCTTGTCAATTATGACCTAAGTTTTCTTATTTAAATAGTGGAAAATTATATCAATTTTAAGTTTAAATAAAGTGGTAGTCGGTTTTAGTATTATCATTTAGTTTAAAAAGTGTATATACTAATTAGAAAAATTATAATCATTTTTATTTTCTATAAAAAAATTATTAATGTTTTTAATAATTTCTATTTTTAATTTTAAGTTTTTAAGATTTTGACGTGATAGTAAGAATTATTATATAGATGTTAATTTGTAAATTTAAGATTTAATAGAATAGTATTTATTTGTAAATTTAAGATTTAATAGAATAGTATTTATTTAAAACTAAGTCATTATAAAAGAGAATTCAATTTAAAAAATAATAAATTTTAACCAAATTAAAATCATAAAGTGAGAATGTGTCGTAAAGTGTTAGGGGGGAGAAGGCAACTCTGATCTTTTTCTTTCGAAGGATGTTGGCAATTTTATCGGTAGTACTTTTATGTAAGGAAGTTTAATAGTTTCAGTGACATCTTCTTTTTTTTCGGGTGTTAGGTTTTATAATTTGTGAATTACATAGAGTTTTTTTAATTTGCTTAGTGTTATAGCCGTTGTTTATGAAGACTTTGGTCAAATGTTCAAGTTCCTCGTCAAGGTTTGTAGGATCGGAGATTCGTTTGGATCTAGTGGCGAGGGTGTTAAGAACGCCAATATTTTAAGCAGGGTGATGATGAGAATCCGCATGGATATACTTGTCTGTGCGTGTTTTCTTTCGACACACCTGGTGTGCTAATGATCCATCCTCATTCCTGGTGATAAGGACGACAAGGAATGGGAGTCTACTATCCACTTCTATCTCCATTGTGAATTTAATATGTTTTGATTGGTTGTTCATGTGTATGAGGAAGTCATTGAGCTTATCTTCTCCATGGGGCCAAATGAAGTTTGTGTCGTCAACGTACCATCTTCATTGTTCTGGTTTGTGGGAGAAGTAGTTGATGGCCTTCTCTTCGAAATGTTCCATGAAAATGTTTGCAACTACTGGGGAAAGTGGGGAGCCCATGGCTACGCCGTGAGTTTGCTCATAGATATCACCTCAGAAACTGAAGTAGGTGGAAGCTAGGAACACCTTTACCAGTTTTGTTGTTTCCTCGTCTGTGAGTTCTTTTATTATGTTGGCGGCTTGATTGACTGGTAGCATAGTGTAAAGAGAGACCACATCAAAGCTTACCATGATATCAGATTCCCTCAAACTCATAGTCTTGATGTTCTGTATGAAGTGGGGCGAGTCTTTAATGAATGATTGATAGTGACCAACCAAAGGTTTGAGTTTGTCTGCAAGTAACCTAGCCATCCCATAGGATTGTGAGCCGAAAGTATTAACAATTGATCTCAGCGGACAACCATCTTTGTGTATTTTCTGTAGACCGTAGATGCGTGGTATGACAGGACTTTTAGGGATGATCTTCTTTTTTATGATGTCATCCAGAGATGAGTCTGGATTTGGTTAATGTCTTTACGATCCTATTGCTTGGGTCCTTGTCCAACTTTTTATAGCTATCGCTTGAGAGGTGCTCAATCATCTTGGTATGGTAGTCCTTAGCATTTAGGATGACGGTAGTGTTGCCCTTATCTGCTTTTAAGATCATGATATCCTTATTCATTTTAAGTTTGTTAAGAGCTAATGCTTCATCCTTGCTGATGTTCGATCTAGGTTTTCTCTCCTTTCTTAAAGAGAGTGCATCGTCTTGTCGCACTGCTTCTACTTCATCATCAGGAAGGGAAAGGATAACATCTTCAATTCTGTAGATGATTTCTTCGTGTGGGATGGAGGAAGGAGCCACGACAAAGTTTAAACCACGTTCCAATATCTTGTTGGATGCTTCGTCGAGTTGAAAATCCGAGAGGTTGACAACGTTGGGTCTCACCAAATCGCGCATGTTCCCTTTACTGTTGTCACACTCACTGCGTAGAGTGTTGTCTTTGATGTCACTGCGCAGAGTGTCCCTATTTCTGTCACTGCGCAGGGTGTTGTCATTGCTACGCATAACGTTGAATTTTCTGGTTTGTCGCGTGGTGGATTTAACATAGTTGGCGTTGGATCTGGCCACAAGACTAGATGTGATCCTCATCCAGAGGTCAAAGTTGATGGTGTTGGCAAGGTTAAGATGCAGACACATGCAATCCATTAATAGTTTGTTCAGAATCAAGCATTTTAGTTTAATTTCACATCTTAGTAGCGATAACCTAGCTTTCTGGAAGATGTCGTTGTTCCTGGTTGAATTCAGATGGTGTTTAATATTTAAATGTTTGGGAAGCATGTTATTGTCTTGGCAGCGTTTAAGAAAAGCTAGGTCAGCTAGACATTGTGAGATTTTGGTTCATTTCTTTTCAAAGAGCAGTATCTCGTTTAACTTATCCATTCCATATAGGTACAAGATTATGTTGTTGACGCTTTCACATGTAGTCATGTTGAAGCTTGTGGAGTCCTATGGTCAATTATGGAGATTCTCGACGTTTCGGGCAGACCAATGCAGCCCTTCTTCAAGAGATACGGTGTGAAGGATCTCGCCTTGTCAATTATGACCTAAGTTTTTTGATTAAAATAGTGGAAAATTATATCAATTTCAAGTTTAAATAATGTGGTAGTCGGTTTTAATATTATCATTTAGTTTAAAAAGTGTAAATACTAATTAGAAAAATTATAATCATTATTATTTTCCATAAAAAATTTATTAATGTTTTTAATAATTTCTATTTTTAATTAAGGTATGAAATTTTTAATTTTAAGTTTTTAATATTTTGACCTAATAATAAGAACTATCATATATATGTAAATTTGTAAATTTAAGATTTAAGAGAATAGTATTTATTTAAAACTAAGTTGAAAGAGTAAGAACGGAAGAATGGACAGAGAACGTAAGAGAAAATGTAATGTAATATATATTTAATAAATGTAGAGATGAATTACATAATAGGTGCCCCAGTAATTTATACCGTAATTGGGGAAGAGAGGTGACTTTTCAAGTCACCTATTAGTTTATTTACATTAATTAACCTAGCTTAATAATTAAATTTGGCTTTCATTACATTGCCTTTCCCTTAAGGAAGCTTTGTCCTCAAAGCTTAATTGAGGACAATGACTACGTGAACTATCGCAACGTCTCTGATGTGGACATCTGTATGGGTTGTTATTGGCAGGTTTTATTCCTGGTTCTATTTCGATTATGTGTTCAGTTTTTCTGTTTGTTGGGAGTGCCTTAGGTAACTCTTGAAACACCTTGCGATGTTTTCGAATTAGCTCTTGTGTCTCTGGTTGTTTGTCCATATCTCTTTGACTTGTTAGAAACTCCATTTCTCGACATTGAAGTATGTACGTTGGTGCATCTTTCCAACATAGCTTTTCCATCTGATGTGTTGTAAGTAGTTGTGTTGGAGGTGGTTGGAACCCATATAATTTGTGTGTTTTCCCAAACGCATAGAATTCAATAAAATGTTCTTGGTGATTTGCAGAGTATGTACCTAAGGTTTGTAACCATTGTATTCCTAATACTACATCGATTCCTCCCAGTGGTACCGCAAAGAAATCTGATTCTAAGTTATATTCTTGCATTTGTAACTTAACCTTGTGACATCTTCCCACATTTTCAATCTTCTTGCCATCTGCTACCATAACTGTCATGTTAGGTACTCGACGAATAAATAGGTTAAATACTTTAGCAAGCTTGACATTAATGAAGTTATGGGTTCTGCCAGAGTCGATGAGAACTGTGACGTTATTCTTTTTTATATGACCTTTAATCTTCAATGTTTGCGATTGGGAGATTCTGGTAATAGCGACTAATGAGATTTGTGGGCAGTCGTCCTCGATTCCTGGGTGGTAGTCTTCTTGGCTATTTACATCGTTCTCAATTGGTTCATTGACTTCTAGCTTTGTTTCACAAGCATATAATCTCTTTTGTAAGCATCCGTGCTTAGGATCCCATTTGTCTCCACATAACTTAAATTTTCCTTCTTTTATTCTCTGAGCCTCTAAACTGGGCTTTGTTCCTTCCCTAAGTTGAGGCGGTGTATACCTTGGATTTCCTGTGTATCCTGAATGGAGGGGGTTCTTTTTGGAATCGTCTTGGTCGACATTTGTATGAACGAATTTGCTTTCAATAATCCTGGCTTTACGTCATCCTTCCTCCATGGTAGAGATGTTGTGTAACTCTAGTTCGTCACGGATGTGTTGTTTTAGACCGTGTATGTAGGTCTGTAGTCGTTGGTCATTGGTTAACTCTGGGACTCGAGTTGATAGCACTTCCCATTCACAGGTGTACTCATCGAAACTGTTTTTTTGTTGTAACCTTGTGATTTTGGCAAAGAAGTATTTTTATTCAATGCCTTGGAATCTTTTGATAAGTTCGTTCTTGAAGCTAACCTAGTTGTGAGAACATATTCTTGCAGTATTCTTCCACCATAAGTACCAGTTGTAAGCGTTTCCTTCTAGATGCATGGAGGCGTATTTAATTTTCTCGTCGTCATAATGGATGTTGTGGATGTCTAGGTATTCCTAGGCTTTGCTAATCCATGCTATGCATTGTCGTTTGTCCCCGTCGTATTTGGGTAACTTGACTTTCACCTGTATTTGTTGTCCTTGTGTATATGCGTTAGAGGACGACATGTTGAATAGAGGATTTGGCTACTCCAGAGTTCTTGGAGAGTTTACTTGCAGGTCATTCGAGATTTGTAATCTGTCCAAGATGGCGGTTAAAACTGCCTGACTTTTCTTTTGGTCTTCCTGTAGAGTGAGGAAACTATTTTCAATTCGTGACATAAATTGTGTCCAATTTGATGTCAAATTGTCACTCGTCTGTTTTATTTTTGCGTGGAGTTCCTCATAGTTCTTGTTGATTTTCTCATTGATTTGATCGAATCGAGCGTCCATTGATCTGGTGATTGCTAGATTTTTCTCGGCGGTAAACGTGGATTTATTTTATTCAATGTACGATGACAGCTCGCCACAATTTTTTTTTTAATTATAATAATAATTATAATGTAGTTTTTTTTAATTAAATAATAATATTAATATTAATAAATATTATTAATATTAAAAATTTTATTTAAAAAATTTAGCGTGGATGAGCAACCGAAGGAGAGCAACGGCGCTGGTCAGAGAAGGATGGAGCGGAGGTGGGGGTGGAGCAGGCGACGTCGAGGGTGATGGAGGAGGCGGGAGGGAGAGCGGCGTGGAGAGAGGGCAGCGTGGAGGGTAATGGAGGTGATAGCGGCGACAGATAGAGGAAAGGCACGGAGGTGATGGAGGCGGAGGATGGAGGCAGGATGGTGAGCGGAGGTGATGGAGGCAGGATGGTGAGCGGAGGTGATGGAGGTGGTGGATGGAGGCAGGATGGTGAGCGGAGGTGGAGGATGGGGCAAGTGCGTGGGGATGGGGCATGTGCACGGAGGTTGGAGGGTGCGGGCGGATGGAGAGGCGAAAGGTGGAGAATGGAGTTGGTGGGAGGAGCGGGGCAGGCGAAGAGGGAGGTGTCCAAATGGAGTAGGGATAAGGCAGGGAAGGGGAATGGAGCAACGATGCAAGGCTAGAGGAAGGGGGAGAAGGAGCAACAATGGTGAAGGGGGCACAGGTGGTAGTGAAGCAGTGGGAGAAGGAGCAGCGATGGAGTGAGGGAGGCAACATAATTAGAGTGGAGGGAAGTGGTTGGGTGTTGAGAGTCGAGAGGCTCTCATACCAATGAAAGAGTAAGAACGAAAGAATGGACAGAGAACGTAAGAGAAAATGTAATGTAATGTATATTTAATAAATGTAGAGATGAATTACATAATAGGTGCCCCAGTAATTTATATCGTAATTGGGGAAGAGTGGTGACTTTTCAAGTCACCTCTTAGTTTATTTACATTAATTAACCTAGCTTAATAATTAAATTTGGCTTTCATTACATAAGTCATTATAAGAGAGAATTCAATTTTAAAATTCATAATTTTTTACCAATTTTAAAATTACTTTATGATTATTAACTAAATTAATTATTTTTTCCTAATTGTAACAAGTTTGGGACACAACGTTCGAATAGTGATGATATGGTCACTAATCGGCACCGTGCCTCTTTTAAAGTCGGTAATGCTTTAGTCATGCCTCATTCACAACGTTTTTGAAGACATGACCTAATAGTGTTTTTAGTATGACTAAGCCATTAGTGTTGAGTTCTTCCATGAGATATGGTCCCATCCAATCGACCTCAAGCTTTTTAGGATTGCCTTTTATCTGATTGTTATATAGCAGTACTAGGTCACTAATGGATATGTCCTTTCTTTTAATATTTCTGTCACACCAAGATTTTTGCTATAGCTTATGAACTTCTTGATGGTGCATATCAATCATTATTTGTTCTTCTAACTTATGTAAGTCGAACATTTTGTCGTGAGACTCTGGAAGAGTGTCGAGATACAAAAATAGAGCAATGGTTGGTGCTTGTTGTTTAAAATGGAGGGGCATGAATGCTTCTTGGCCATATGCTAGTTTGAATGGTGTTTGACTTGTCGATATTTTGTATGCAATTTTGTATACCCATAATATCACAGGTACTTTATTGTCCCGATCATATTTGTCAATGATGAATATCTTCGTTAGCCCCTTGGTCAATGTTTTAATGAACAACTCATGCCGTCCGTTCAACTGTGGATGGTAGGATCAACTTTTGTGGTAGTATATCATAAATTATTTTGATAGTTTTGTTTATAAATTGCGTTCCTTAGTCACTGATGAGAGTTAGCAGATAGTCGAATCTTGAAATTATGTTTTCATATATGAGCCAGGCTACGACTTCACTAGTGCAGGATTCTACTGGATGTAGCACATCGCATTTAGTTACATATTCCACGGTGGTAATAATGTATCATGCACTGGTTTGAAGACCAAGAATTAGGAAGGGTCCGACGAAGTCGATTTTCCATATTTCAAATGTTAAGTTGTAGTTAACTGGTATAAGAGGCATCTCGTGTCATCGTAGTGGTTGTCCCATTTGTTGACATTTATCACACTTATTTACATATGCATTGCAGTCTTTATTCAATGATGACCACAATAGTCCAAATTGTAGGACTTTTCTAGTAGTCGTGTCAGCATGGAAATTTCCTCCTACCGGTCCCACATGTGCTTCTTCAATAATCTTGTCACTCATGCTCAAGTGTACACACATAGAGTATGTCATCAAGCTCAAGCTTGTATAGGCACTTGTTGATTAGTGTATCCATAGTTTCTTTCATTGCTAGGATCTTTCTCTTTTTCTCTGATGTGCCTATTGGGGCTTGACCCTCTTGTGGGCATTCTACACTATTTTCTATTTCGGTCGGTAGAACTTTGACTCTAAAAAGATGTGCATCAGGGATTTTGTCATCGATGCTGACTGTGTCTTATCTAGTTTCAATTCCATAATGGTGGTTGGTTTCGACGTTTGATTTTTCTAGTCAAACTAAAGTTTCAAACTCGACTTCTTCGAATAGTAGGAGCCATCGACATACACAACTATGGTATAGAGGTTTGCTTACGAGGTACTTGAGTTCCTAATGGTCTGTAAAGAAAACAAACATATTCTCCAATAAGTAGTGGTTATACTTTTGTAGTGCAAATATCATTCCTAGTGCTTCACATTGAATGATCAATAGTTTCTTTCAGCTTTATTGAGCTTTTGACTAGCGTACACATTAGGGTAGTCTAGCATGTCTTCTCCTGGTTGGGTGAGTATTCTACTGATTGCATCTTGATGTTACAACTGCTTCCCCAAATTTATTTTATTTTTGTATTTCAGGGCCCCTCCTTCTATTTTTGTTTGAAAGCATACTTAAACTAGTTTTCTAACTCAAGGAAGTCCATCTTGCACACTTAGCTTTTTCAAAGGATTGAGCAAAATAACGTATTTGAGCCAAGTAAAACTCACCATTTCTCTCTGACATTTCGGAGAAAATTGGCTAGTTTCCTTGATGAATTGAAGGAACTCGTCTAGTTGCTCCGATATGGTCAACATAATCATTCTAAATTTCATTTTTGTTGTTGTTTTAGAGGAACTCGAAAATCTTTGTCGAAACGGTCGAAAGGAATTGGCGATATTTCACCAAAACTGTCGGTGAAACTCACGATTTTATACTGAAATAGTCGACAGAGTTTGACAAGTTATGCCGATGATAAAGATGGCCAATACTTTAGATCAACTTGGAGAGATCCGTCGATACAGTCGTGTTGAAAATTAAACTCGACGATTGACTAAGCATCGACATACTTCGTCGGAGGATTTCAAAGAATGTTGTTGATATAATCAGAAGAACTCACGAAGCATCATCGATATTATCGAAGGGTTTCAAAGAGCATCACCGACATTAGTATATTTCTTGCAGTGATCGCCATTTGTTTTCGTGCCAAACGACGCTTTCACTAACCACCACATTTAGTATCCAATGACCGCATTAGTGGGATTTTTTATTCGTTTTTCTATATAAACGGGTGAGTTTATTTAGTTTTTAACCCATGAAACGTCATTTAACCTAGCAGCAAATCACGAAGAGACGTTTGGAGCCATTACATCCAATCACAGCCCACGGCTATTCAACGCTTGACACGTAGGCATATCATCTTTTGGACTCTTTCGGTTCTTTCTTTTATAAGAGTAAAGCTTTTTGTATTGGTAGCGTGGTAGATGTATCATAGGATTTCTAGTTAGGGTGTTTCCCACCATTTTCTATCCGTCCCACAGCCTCTGTATCTGGTAGGCATGTTCGTGATACTTGTACCATGGCCTAAGTTAAACTTGTTTTCGATTTGCGTGGGCCAAAAAGCCACTATGGTCGATATGTAAGTCGATCTTGGCTTCACGGTTGATTTCGCACCTCAACCAATAGAATGCAAACCTCCTTAGGGTGTATGGTTTTTCTGGACCGATCATTTAGAAATATTACATTCATAATGTTTAGCCCATCTTTTATGGTGATATTTCTCATGGTTTTTCTCTTTTTCCTCATGGTCAACTTACCGGGAAACTAGTTACTTGTTTGAGTTTCTTAGGGAAGATTTGTACTCGAGCTGGTTTATCAAAGCTCCAACGGGCTCCATTTTTAAGAACATTTTAGACCCCGTAGACTCAACAGAGGATAGAGAATACTGGGAACGTTACATATAAACGTTTGCCCGATATTACTTGATAAAAACTAGAGGATTACAATGTTTTCAAAGATTCGGGAATCCACCTTCCAAATTTTGAGATGAGACGTTACAGCGATATAATGCATTCCCCTAGCTCTCTTTGCAGACCTTCACCTTTAAATAAAGTCGTGAGTAGAAGCCTCTTTGCCTCGACAAGTTTGAAGTTAATAAATAAAGGGTTGGGAATTGAGCTTGTGACCTTCATCAAAGGGACCAAAAAAAATTCTATTCTAGGGTTCTTAATAGTGTTACAGAGCTCAAATTGATCTTTACTTTTCTTTTGCTAAATGGTGTACTCTCCACCTTCATCAACCTGTATAGGAATCAACAAACATTAATAAACTTGCAAGTGAAAATGCATAATAAAACAGATAATAAGGTGCTCACTTACAAGATTGTTTTGGCAAATTATTGTTGTTTTAAAATGAAGAAGGAGAATTGGAGGGGCCACCTCCAGAATTTTGATATAGGATGGAAACATATTTATGGCTTACACAACAACATATGCATACATGACGATAGGTTTTCAATTTATTTTTTTAATTGCGCATCCTTTTATTAGACCACGAGTTTATTAAATGATCAAGCGACTTCGAATGGAACACTTCTCTCCATCCTACACAACTGCATTTTGAATGGCTAGCAATGGATATGTAACTATGGTTTTCCTCGCAATTCTAACACTGGATAATGAAATCATTCTCCGATTTTGAGGTCCAATGTAGGTTTTTTTTTTTGAGGTCAATTATACATGTAATAGTTTTTTTCTTTTCAATATAGGATACCTCAGTACAATGATGCATGTTTCTTGGTATTGATCTCTTTGGTTATTCAAAAGATCTGTGGTATTACTAAGTCACTTCTAACTATGTTCATGTTTATATGCCGCAGGTTCTATTTTCACCAAGCATGATTACCTTATTGAGAACAGATTTTAAAACAACGAATTCACACAATCACTAAGAAAGGTAGTAAAAAAGAAGGTGAAGGCAAGTGTGGTAGACTCAGATGTGGAAACTAGCTCGAGCACCAAGACATAAAATATATTCGAAGATACCAAGGCTATCACAGGAGTTGCTCCCGAATTCAAATGGGGAGAACTCTATCAGATGATTAAAGATCAGAACATCACAGACACTGGTCTCGAAGAGATGATTATATACCAAAACATAAGAAAGTCAGGCATCACTAAAGCCACTATGCACCCGGAGCTCTTTCCTTGCTCAAAGGTTATTGGGTTGATTCTGCCCCAGACGAATCCCACCTCGATGATGATCTTTGACGTTAAAAGGGAGGATTTTGCTTCATTTACTCTAGCTTACATAACATTGGCCTACAAGTTACCTTCTGCACAGGTCATGATGACCAATGATTGGATCAAAGGGATTAATATTGATCTCTTGGAGTATGCAAAGAGAATGGTAGTGCTAGGGAAATTGTTGCGCCAAAAATCAAGTGGGGAGTATGAGTCTCAAATCCTACAAACCCCATTCAGAATCATAGCGTTGATGCTGAACATAATTTTTGTCTAAGTCGATGGAACCGTTTATAAATTGAATTGGGTTCCTCTAATCTACTATATAGCTTTTGAAGACACGATTTTTAATTGGGTGGACATCATATCAGACAGCCTGTCATACTGTGTAGCAGCTGCACAGGGATGTATGACCCAGAAGAGGGATGTGTTTTACATGTCATCTTACCTTATTGACTGCATTTTGTGCAGGCACCCATTTGCTAAGTTGGGGTTCATTTGGAGCTAGGCCGAGGCTCCATTTTATGTTTCTTATCAAATTCTATGGGACCATAAGTACGTGGGATATTACAAACTCATTTGTGAAGAATTTCTAAGGCCTCTTTACGAGATAATTTTCCTAAAAGAACCTAAATGCCCGTTCGACAACGCAATGGAGGTTATAAGCGAGTATGGAGATTACTATTTCTCACAGGAAGGCATGTACATTAGAATGTGTGGATGTTCTAGAGATCCATCCCTTCTACAAAAGTACACCATGGACTATGTAGTCCACAAAGAGGCCGTAAGGCAAGTGTTCTTAAACGGGGTCGATAACTTCCTGCATGGCATGAAGAAGGAAAATTCCCTCCCATTGCTTTTTTGCATCGGAGGATACAAATTATCCATGGTAAAAGGAGGCGAGGATTTTGTGAAATAGCTGGATACTTTTCATTTTGCAGAGAAAAGTTTTCAGAGAACTGATAGCAGAGGAAAGGTCACAAAACATTACACGATTGTCAAAATACATTATGAGTACTCAGGTTTCTTCAACAGGGACGAAGATGTATTCAGAAGAGCTAACAATCTGACTGAGTTAGGCAAGCACTTTTCAAATAAGAGTGGTACCAACAGAAGCAAAGATGGCAACACTAATATGGAAATGAAGTTGCAGAAATAGAAGGATGAAGCTTTAAGTTTACAGAAGGCAGAGGCCGAGAAAAAATAGAAAGAGGAAGTCAAGAAAAGGAAAGCAGAAGAATACCATAAGCATCAATAATAATAGAGATTAAAGAAAGAAGAAGAAGAAAGATCACAAAAGGAAGCTGAAGAAGTGATAGAAGAACTAAGGAGAAAAGAGAAAGGAGACAAGGTCAGGGAGGATCTAGAACAACAAGCAACCCAAAATGAGTCAATGGACATAAGCCCCCCCTCCCCCCCCCACCTCATCAAGTGGAACAATGATGGGTGGTCACATCCTCTTTGAAGAGCTTAGGCTCTCTCCATTTACCCCATCTAAGCAACACATTGTGGCTCACCTAGATACCATCATCTTCGACAAAATAAGGAAGACCATCACACAGAGGTCAAAAAAGCGGTTAAAGATGGGCACGCAAGCTAACGTAGTCATAGTCATCGAAAATACCATAATGGAGGGTACTCACAAAGGCCTCAAATTCATGGCCTCAGTGAATATAGCAGCTGCATAGGCCAGCGTCGATAATGTTGATCGGTTGATGAACAATGTGGAGCATAATAAGGAGAAGATGCTTGAGTTGAAGGATAGTTTGGTAAAATTACGAGGAGAAGGCATAGATTTAAAAATGAAGCATGATTCCATCCTCTTCGAAAAGGAAAGAATCCTTGTAATGTCCCCTTTTCTAAATTTTATTAAATGACCAATTTTTTCACTTTTTCCCCAATTTCGACCTTAACTAGTTTTGATGACTAGACCTCCAAATTGACCCAAATGCTCCAAAATTTTCTTAGAAGGTACATGACTGACATTAGAACTTAAATATTATTTTTAGGGATGTTTTATGACCCCCCAATTACTTCTGCAAACTTGTTTAATGTTCTGTTCAAAGTAGGAGTCTTTACTAGCAAATTGGGGCTCCAATTCCCCTTGGGTAATTGCCGGAAATGGCTTCTCAAATGGTCCCAAAGTCACTCAAATTTATGAACAGATGTAGGGGATGCACAAGTGACATTTTTAAAGTCTCATATGCATTATGGTTCAGTTTATGCATTTTTTTATGACTCTTTCCAAAACATCTCCCAAATCACAATTTCGACCCTTGGGGAAAAGGCACCAAATCTTCTCCCAATGCAATAAAATGAGTAAAATGGATTCCAATGCTTAATTAATGAACATGAGACTTTAAATACACATTAATTACATCCATTCATCATACATTTATCATATATACATATATCCATTCGAAATAATCAACATTATCATATCATACATCAATGTAATGGGGAAATGGTCATTGTTTGCTCATTAATAATCACTTGTCCTTACAACGATTTGATATTTCAACCTGAGAATTTTTGAGAATGAATAAAATATAATATTGATATTATTACAATCAGTAATGGATGATGAAAATCCCTCCCAATTCGAAATGATTAGCATTACAATGGTGCACAACAAGATAGTGGGGAAATGACACTATTTCTTCATTGTTTAACATTTTTACATTAAATATTTTGGCATTTCGACCTGAGAGTATTATGAACTTGAAATAAATATAATTTACATAAGAAAATAAAATAATGGAAAATTAGAAGCTTCCCCAAAGGGATCAATATCTCACCCAAAGCGTAATCTCTCCATGAGCAAGAATATGCCATAAAAACTAGAAATGGTTGAGAGAAAGTGATGCAATAGAAGAATCCACAAGCTGCTCTGTAGCTTACACTTGCAAATAAGACTCCATGAAATACTTGAGTGGCCTCTCCAAACACCAACTTGTATGAGAATATTTCACCCTTGAAATTGGCTAAGACAATAAAACTAGTCATCCACTGGCTCTCGTAATTCATAAATGACATTTTCTCAAATGATCAAAAGCCATTATCTTGGTTGATTCCTGTATTTTATAAACATCCTTAGCCTTCTAAGGTTACCAATCCATCCACAAAATCAATCCAATTCGAATTAGGGTGTGTGCTCATGATTTGCCATGTGTCCTCCCTTTCTTGGCCTTCCACTTTCCCCGAATTTGAGTTGGAGCCCATTGAGCTTCCTAAACTCACATGAGAGCTCTCTTGGATGCTCTATTTCGACCTGACATGCCAAATATGTTATATGTGAACCTTCAGATCTGATTTGTGTCATAGGTGTCATAGCATCTTCATCATTGTTGTCATAGAGCTAGGGAATCTAGTCCAAGTGTCTCACTAGCTCCAAAATGACTCTTCCTTTCCCATGTAAGTTACATTTCCTCCCAAGTTTGACCTATGATGCATATGGCCAAGTTTATTAGCATTATAAATCAACCAAGAAACTTTAGGCTTCCCATGGATTCGAAACTGCAAGAGGAGGATGCCATGTGGCACCAAATTCCTAGCTTGTGTGGGCCCCATAGTCTCCATGTGTCTCCATGCTCCATTGCCACTTCAAGTTTATCTTGTATTTATTTAATAAGGTCCATTATTAAATATTTATTCCATTCTAATGTCTAAAAATAATTTATTAGCTCCCTTATTAAAATTCCAAATGTATCCATCCAACCTAGGGAACTAGTAGGATTGATGGAATTGTCCTGCTATGCAATTATTAAAAATGGGGACATTACACTCCTAAGTGAATACCAGACTTTGGAGACAGAGAAGGAGGCAATTAATGTCTAATTAGTAATAATGGAGGGAGAGAAAAATGACTTTGAAGCAAGAATCTCACAACTAGAGTCAAGAGAGTCCGCAACAAGCCAACACGTTGAAGAATTGAAAACCCAAGTAGAAGAATTGGTAAAGCAGAAGGAATCTCTGGAGAATCAACTGAATATAGCTAACTAGAAAAAAGCAGTACATCACTCCTTTTTGTGACCAAGCCTGCAAAATTTGAAGACAGATACAGCAGGCTCAAGTTACTCTCACAGGTGAGATCTATAAAGTGAGACTGATAATGACAAGATTAAGGGTGATTGCGATAGAATCACTGAATTTCGGAAAAGGACTGATGGAGGTTGAAGAAAAGGTCAAAATAAAATTGACCTGGAGGGAGGCTAACTCAAATTTTCCTGAACATCTACCACAAAAGACAATAGAAGGAATAAAATTAGAAATGACACTTCTATAGTTTTGCAGGAAAGCCTCCTTGAGGTTAAGCAACGAAATTGCCAAAACTGTGGAAAAATGTGAGGACTTCTATAAAGGTTACATCAAGTCCATGAGAAATGCCAGATTCCTTTGGTTCCAAATATGATTGAGCTTCCAGGAAAGGACCAACATATGGCACATTTGTAGGACAAATTACAAGAAGACATACAATACATCAAGAAAGTAGAAGCTTTCAATGCAGAAGATATTAACCTTTGGGTTGGGTAGGCTTATCTCAATGCTTACATCTTAGAAGACATGTGTAGGGTTTCTATAGAAAAAGTGACATGCATAGAGACACATTTTTCAATGCATGAAGTGACTCTGCAAGTACTAGAGCCAATAAATTACAAAACGATTGTTGAAGAGGCTAGCGCACATGAAACATATGTTTCCAGTATGGCAAGGGCCACATAAAAGTTTGTCTCATATGAGATCTTTTGTATTTTCCCATGTAAAGCACTAAAAGACAAATTTTGGAATCCCTAGGGTTAGGGTAAATGAAGAGTCACTAGACGACAAATCCTAATTGTAATATAAATAGAGATAGGGAGTAGAGTAAAGGGACTTTTGCTAGGAAAAAGAAGGGTTGGACCATTTTGTCAGAGAACTAAATTTTCTGCTAATAAAGAAGGACCTAATTGCTGGGAAAGGCCTGGACATGATTTTTCTTGGAATGTGTGGAATTTACAATGTGGAATTACTTCTTCTTGTTTTTGTACAGCTGTGAGATTGTTCTAACTTCTCTGAATTAATTGTTTGGTTATGAATGATTTTGCTTTCTACGTAAATGTATGTGTATGAAATGAGTAATGAATGGTTTATTATATCAAAGGTTTTTTTGATATTATTTATGCTGTGAATATGCATATTAAATTGAAACCGATATCTGTGAAATTAGTATGAATAGTTACAGTAAATTGCTCTAATTTTAAATCTGCTCCCTACGAGGATCGAGTAAACTATAATAGAATAGTTAGCTTAGTATTATATTTAAAAGATAATTGATAAGCCAAGAACGGTAAGACGGGAGGTAAGAACCTGCACATCACTAGTGAGGTTTATGTTTATCAATTACATGCATTTATATTAAGCACTTGCATTTCATCATTTAATTAGAGAAAACAATCTAAACGGTGAATCGGGCTGTAACCGATAAAACATTTTAAAATACATTAATCTATGGTTTCTTGACCATTAACCGGACGGATTCCCCACACCAAATAGTGGACGATCTAATTGGGATCGATTACTAGGGAGAATCCCTACTGTCAGTACCTAGGAATTTTCCAGGCATCAATAGATTTGGAGCTAGAAGGAGGGAAGCCAGTGCATGGCTAGCAGAGGAAATCCGTTTGTGAGAAAATATTCCGCTAAAACTACATCTGAAACGAATTTCATTGAATATTTTGTTCTTGAAACTGAAGAACAAGAAAGGGTAATTTCTGAAGAAGAAGATTCAAAATCTTTATACGCTATCCCATTTGAAGAAGTTGATCATTTTTGGAGGCATACACGATCTTACGTCAAGAAAATCGGAGGGTTGAAAGTAATTCTTGCATTACCCAGGAGGCAAGCTCCCAAGAAAGCAGTCTCGTACACTCAAGATTCATTGCTTGTGAAAATTTGGAAGAATTGTTAGATTTCTCTCTCCAAGAAATCACCCAACCTCTCGATAAGTTAGGACCTGAATCCACTATGGCTCAAGCCTTTCCACATTCTCCACGACAATCTTCACCTCGACTTATGGAAACAACTGTTAAACAACCCACATGGAGAGCCATAACACCACTCAACTTAGCTACGCCTTTGCACGACTTACCTAAGCACCCGGAAAGAGTACTACCAAAGTTCGATCCTGGAAATGGTGTTTCTGTTGAATATCATCTCCAAAGCTTTTATCTCGCTCTAAACCTTCTGAATGTTGAACAAAAAGATGTAGTCTACAGACTGTTCCCATATACTTTGAGCCTCGAGCATCCTCATGGTTTTTTAGTCAACATGCTAACTCAATAGCAAACTGGGATGATTTTGAAAGAGTGTTCATAAGTAAATTTGGGAACTAGAAAATTGTAGCCACGCTCATGAAAGAATTATTTTCTATGAAGATGGAAAAGAAAGAGAAAGTTCAAGATTTCAATCAAAGATTCATTACCCATTTAAATACTTTTAGTGCTGCGACAAAACCACGTGAGGAGTCTTTGGTAGAATATTATACTACAACACTATATACACCCATAACGATGTTTGTAAAAAGGGCGGTTAAGGCTACATTGGTAGAAAATTATGAAGAAGCCAAGAAGGTAGAAGCTGACCTATATAGTATCGCAAGACATACTTCAGAACCAGAAGTGAAAACAATAGCAAGTAAAAATCCTTTGCCGTTAACTAGGCCTAAAGAAGAACATTCAAATGAATTAGAAAATGTGGTCAAAACAGTGCAAAAATTATCAAAAAAAATAGTAGACTTGGAAAAAGAGAAGGGAGTTAGTTCATCAAGAAACCCATTCAAGCCCTACTACAAGAAAAGAGAAGAATCTGGGAAACCCTAACCACCTCTACTTAATTCTGTTGTTTTGAATTTTAATGAAGTTGGCATGGATCATTTCTGTACATTTCATCAAGAACACCATTCTGAAAAATGTTGTCCACAGTGGAAAAATTCAATGACTTTGTTAATGAATAAATTATTAGACGCTCAATTGACAAATCCAGAAAAAAAAGAAGAATACCAAACAAATGATCCGGAAGAAACAAATGAAGAAACCACGATGGTGTTATGGGATTGGGCACCCACATTGCGATTGGGCAAGGAAGAGCAGACCGAGGAGATCCAAGTATCATCAATGAATGTTATAACAAGGAGTAACGGAATGGTGGTGGATCAAAGTTTAGTGCTGCCTAAAACAAAGAAAATAAAGGAAACCATGAAGAAGATTATCAACACTACTCATACGCAACATAAGGTTAATTCACAAAACATAAAAGAAACTAACTCAGTAATTAATAAACCTGTGAAAACCGTGGAAAACAAACCAGAAAGTACTAAAGAGTATAACATGGGATATGATATTATGGAAGATATTAAGAAAACCAAAGCAAATATTTATTTATTTGAATGATGTAATCTTCCTCAGCAGAGAAATAAATTATTGGAATCATTTAACCCACAACCAAGCAGTACTGCAAAGGCCATCGAATCATATACTAAGATAAATGAGGCAAGTAATGGCAGAAAGTCAAAATCCTAGAATTTACCTTTCCTGTTAACATTTGAAATTTTCAATCACAACGTGCACAATTGTTTGGTGGATTCTAGAGCCTCATCTAATGTTATGCCTTTATCTATTTGCAAGAATATCAATGGTCAAGACACCATCCCCATCTCGGATCATTCAACTGGATAGGTATACTGTTAAGGTTATAGGTGAGATGAAAGACATGCTAATTAGATTATCTATAGATCCTAGGGTGTGCCTATTCATAGACATCATGGTGGTGGATATACTCGAGGCTTATGGTATGATATTAAGCAGGGAGTGGTCAATGAAACTTAATGGTTATTTTGTGACGGATTGGTCTCACATGTGGTTGCCATACTAGAACAGTCAGGATCAGATTAAGATATTGAGAGAACCACATATGAAACAAAATGTAACTCAGTTGGAGGAAACGAACGAACCGGTCAATTTCTCATCTTCAGTTTTGAGAAATTACTTTTTAGAGATTGAACCAAGGAATCACCAAGTTGAGGAATTCAATTATGAATTAGATAGGCAGTCCGATCTCCTTCGTTTTTCACGAGCTGATGACATTGATTGTAACATAGTTAACTTAGTTACTAATGTAGAAGGTGCTACTAACCAAATAAGTTAGAAGATAGATTTTGGATTTTGTATTTTAATGGTTCTAAAACACAAGAGGGATCGGGAGCAAGTTGTGTCCTTATTGATCCTGAAAAAAAAATTCTCTCTTGTAGGCTAGAGTTTGAATGTACAAATAACACTGTTGAATATGAAGCTCTAGTCCAAGGTCTGAAAAAAGCCACTGAATTAAATATAAAAAATTTGAAAGTTTTTGGTGATTCTGAGATAGTTGTTAGACAAATAAGAGACACCATTCATTGCTTATCTCCACATATTAAAGGGTATCAATATGAGGTTTGGAATATGATAACACACTTTAATGCTTTTAATATAAACACAATCCCTAGATTACAAAATGTTGCAGCTGATTTGTTAGCTACTTCTGTTTTTAGGTCAGTGTTGACTAATAACAAGTGTTCCATTGAATTAATTTCCAGGCCATCGGTACATGACAATATCACAAATCTGAGGTTGTTTGATGACGATGAATAGATTATTAATTTTCTGACCAATGAAGAAACTTTCAAGGAATCTGTAATTAATGAAGAAGAACATCAACCAGACTTACGAAACAAAGACATGTTCAAAGGAAATTTTATGCCTAAAGGAGTGAGAACGGTGGAAGGAATGTTTGGTTTGCAAACGAAATTCAGAAAACCAACTAATGTTAAAAAAATAGCTCATCAGTGTAGTATGAGTTAATGAATTTAGGATCAAAAGCTGAGCCCAAATATGTCAATTTGGGAAAATGTTGCTCGCCTGGAGAAAGGTGAAGGTTGATTAAACTGTTTCAACAGTATAAAGACATCTTCGCCTGGATGTATGAATATTTGAAGACTTATGATACACGCATCATCCATCATGTAAACCCTATTAAGACATGCGTAAAACCGTTTCAGCAACAACTTAGGAAAATGCATCCTAAGTTAGAGCCTTTGATCCAAAACGAAGTAAAGAAACTAGTAGATGCAAATATTATCTTTAGGGTTCGACATTCTGAATGGGTAGCAAATCTAGTTTCGGTGAGAAAGAAGTCGAGAGAGATAAGGTTGTGTGTAGATTTCCAGAATTTAAATAGAGCATCAGACAAATATAACTATCCAATTCCAGCGATGGAACAAATTCTACAAATGGTATCAGGCTCAGAATTGTTCTCCCTGTTAGACGGATTTTCTAGTGACAATCAAGTGTTAGTGGCCACACAAGATCGATTGAAGATGACATTTCGCACAAAGTGGGGAACACTTGCTTATAGGAGAATGTCATTTGGCCTCATAAATGCCAGAGCCACATTTTAGACGGACATGGATATCGCATTCCGAGATTTAGTTGGCCACTGTGTAGTAGTATATTTAGATGATGTGACATTTTTTTCCAAGAAAAGAGAAGAACATGTTTTCCACTTAAAACAAAATTTTGACCTCTACGGAAAATATGGTATATCCCTAAACCCAAAGAAAAGTATTTTCGTTGTCCTAGAAGGAAAACTGTTGGGTCACATCATCTCAAAGAAGGGAATCTCAATAGACCCAGAGAGAGTCAAGGCTATAACTCAAATTCCCATGCCCCATAATAAAAAGGCCATGCAGTCATTTATGGGCACAATAAATTTTGTTCGAAGATTTGTAGCTAATTTTACACAAATTGTGAAACCTTTGCAGGAAATGGTAAAGCAAAGCGTATAGTTTAAGTGGACTGACATGGAGAAGGATGCCTTTAAATATATAAAGACAACAATATCTAATGCACCTTCTTTAAGAAGTCCAGATTTTGAAAAGGATTTTATTTCATACACCTTTGCTTCGGTTAACTCTCTTGCAGTAGTGCTTACTTAGAAAGGAGAATTGGGAGATGAATATCCAATATCATTCATGAGCACTGGGTTGCAAGGGGATGAATTAAATTACCCAGCCATGGATAAACAAGTGTATGGGGTATTCAAGGCATCAAAACAATTCAGGCCCTATATTTTGAAGAATAGAACAAAATTTATCGTTCCTCATATGACTGTTAGGTCTCTCTTTGTACAAAAGAAATTGGGCGAGCGAAGAGGAAATTGGGTGACCGGACTACAAGAATATGATTTGGAATTCAAACCGACTACCATTGTTAAAGGTCAAGGGCTATACAAGTTGCTTGCGGAAAGTCATGCTAATGAAGATTATGATTGGGAGAACGAAGTTGAATTAAACTTAATTGATGTATGTCCCATTTTCACTACTCCCGAATCATGGTATAGAGATTTGGTTCATTATCTACAACAAGGATATCTACCAGAACATTGGAACTCCAAGAAGAGAAGAGCACTTCGATTGAAGTCAACCTCTTATCATATAATTAATGGATTACTTTTTAGGAAGAACTATGATGGAATTTTTCTTGTATGTTTGGAGAAAGAGGATGCATCTAAAGTAGTCAAAGAATTGCATGACGGTCTTGCAGGAGAACAGATCTCTGGAGATACCACACCTCATAAGATAATCAGAGCTGGGTACTATTGGCCAACTCTATTTAAATATGCTCATGCTTACACAAGAAAGTATGATGTATGCCAAAGGAGTGGGGGTGGATTGTCTAAAGGAGCTGGACCATTACAACTCGTTATAATTTCAGATTCATTTGAACAATTGGGCATAGATATTATTGGAGAGATTAACCCAAACTCTTCACTACAACATCAATATATTCTCACATCTACAAACTATTTTATACGATGGGTGGAGGTGTTTCCTTTGCACAAAGTGAATGAGGATGCAGTCATCAATTTCATGCAAGAAAATATCATGACCAGGTTTGGTGTTCCAATTTCCCTTGTTTTTGACATTGCATCTTATTTCTCACCTATCAAGATAACGGAATTTGCTTGTGAAAACGGAATAACATTACATTATTCAACAAATTATTATCCACAGGGAAATGGGTTAGCAGAATCAACGAATAAGAATCTCATTCAAATTCTGAAGAAAACTGTTATTGAGAGTCAAAGAAATTGGCACATAGCCCTTCCTAATGCACTAAGGGCAGATAGGGTCACCCTGAAATTCCTTAAGAGTTTCTCCCTATACTCTGGTCTATGGAAAAGAAGCCATTCTACCCCCAAACATTATGATCCCATCCTTGAAATTATCTCAAGCCTCAAGAGGATCCGGTAACGAAATTTTACAAGCACGAATTAATACTCTGTTAAAACTTGAAGAATCGAGACAAAAGTCCAAATATAGATTTTACCAACATCAGGATAATGTCAAGAGATGGTTTGACAAATTAAAATCCGGGAAGGGGAACTTTGAAGTAGGAGACTTAGTCTTAAAGTGGGATCACCCACATGACGAGAAGGACAAACACACGAAATTTCAACATCTATGACTACAACAAAATACCCTTTTGGAGGCGGTTTTGCTAAACCCCCCTCCCCCCCCACCTTCCAATTTTTTTTTATGTCTTTGGGGGCGGTTCTTAAAAACCCCTCTCAAAAGTCCCAAAAATTGGACTTTTGGG
>LPNX010680592.1:495961-521940 GCA_001517045.1 Pseudotsuga menziesii
TTCCCCAAAAAAAAGTCCAACATGACTTTTTTTTTTAGGGGGGGGGGTTTGAAAGACCCCCCCTAAAGGTTTACTTGATAGTTTTTAAAGGTAGCAGTATAATTCAAATATTATATGTAGTATAATATATAATATGATCACTAAAAGAACAACCAAGCATAGAAATAATAGACACAATATTTTGACCTTGGAAACCATAAGGGATAAAACACAACAACCTAGTGATAGAGATCTTAGTTCAAAGTACAACATACATCCAAATACATAGTAATCACATATAGCAGAAGATAAACCCCTAGAACAAAGGAGAAACTCCTCCAAAGATAGGGAACCCCAAAAAAAACTTCTTCTAGCTGGTAGCAAACTTCTTCCTTGAGTGGAATGAACTTGGTTGGGTGAAAATGAGTGAGGCACCAATCTGAACACCAACTGTCACAGAGAAAATAAGTACATCTCCTTACTGCAAGTTGTATCAGCTGTCCTAGTGACGACCAGGTACATCAAGGATCCTCTCAACTTCCTATACAGTGGGATCCACCAAATATGAATAAAAAAACAACATCACTTATATTTATTACCATCAGTGTAGACATGTATTCACAGTCCATCATGTTATATTTGCTCAGGATCTCAACTGTGTTCTTCCCTTAAAGGAGGAAGATCTCATTAGGTTTCAACCACACCTCCAATACCAATACGTGGTATAATGGTCCAAGATCCTCATCTTGGACTCACGGATAACTTCCTCTGCACCTGTCAATAATTCTTTCTATATTCTTAGAAGTAAATTGAGGAGTTGATGACGTCCTTCGGGACTAAAAGGCTCTAACCATTTCTAGAGTCTTCCATGAATCCAACTAGATGCCAACTGCGTCTCATGATCATCGATAGAATGAACAATTATAGCAAAGATATCATCATTCATTGGGGCCTCCTCGCAACCATTAATTTCTATATGAGATCCTCTGGACCTTTGGGTCATGTGTCCACATATGACTGAATGTAATATATCCACGTCTATTTCATATTAGTGTTTCTCACTTTATCACAGAATCCATGCTCGTAGAAGCTTTCGGCTTTCGAGCATCCTTCTCTCTCTCGAACACTGAATATCAACGAGATTTATAAACAAACAAACTATATAGAATATTAATTTTAATTATATTAAGATGTTAATACTAGTGTTAAATATAAACAAATAAACTATACAGAATATTATTGTTGTTAACATTCTATATAGTCTATAAGGTTTATGGTTAAGTCAATTAAAACAATATAAGTCATAAGATTAGCCACCAAATAGTCTATAAGGTTTATGGTTAAGTCAATTAGAACAATATAAGTCATAAGATTAGACACCAAATAGTTTATAAGGTTTACGGTTAAGTCAATTAGAACAATATAAGTCATAAGATTACCCACCAAATAATTGGTTTTTGCAACCCATCATTGACAAATGTTGTTATTGGTTTTTGCAACAGATCATTGAAAAATTATTTGGTTTTTGCAACCCATCATTGACATTGACAAATGTTGTTATTTTTTCCAAAAGGGTAGGGGCCTGACAGGTCGTCCCAGGATCCGGGATGGTGAGCTTCTCGTGGAGTCCAAACACCTGGATCCCTCACATGCCCTTTGCACTATGTGTTGATTAACATTGATAAGGCTGGGCTTTAGAAACACTAAATAAATCAACTTCTCTATCGATGTGGGACAATTCCAAAACATTGACTCAATCTGCACCGTTCATTCCAGATCTGACGATTGTTGAGTCTCCTGGATGAATTTGGCTGCAAATTTCATTTCATTGATCGCCCTGCTTCCTACATCGATCACCTGTTCATTTCATCGATTGCTCTTGAATGTAATCAATATTGATGGCTTAATTGGGGTTTAAGTAGATCAATTGGTAAAAAATACGCCCAACTTGGTGTCTTTACCATTTGACAGTTATATTTGCATTGAAGTTTAGAGGATAGTTGGCATGGACAATTTACAAGAATTAGAGGTGGTCAAGTATATGACCATAAAGCCAATTGTGAAGAAGCATACAAATTCCAGTGGAAACCATTGGAAAAGTAATTTGAAACCTACTCTTCTTCTTAAGTGATTAGGGGATTTGGGGTTATGGGGTTTACAAGAAGTTATGGTTTATCATTTCATATCCATCATCATCGTTGGCATCATTATCAATGTCATCACTATCATCATTGTCATTATTTTCATCATCATTTGTGGATCTAATCTGCCTTTGTCTGTAGCTATACCCATAAATATAAGTAAGTCCTTAATATTGTCCATATTGTTACACCCCTTTCCATGCTATCGAGTGAAGGTAAAGTGACGATTCTTGGTCAAGTAAATGAATTCCCCACACTTTACATAGGTCCAGATTTACCATGAAATCTTTGCTAAGAAAACCCTATGGAAATGTTTTGTCAATTTCCAAATGCCCAACCTGCATTGGTAAATTTGTTCTCAAAATGTTCATAAGTCCATCATATGCATGCTAAATCTTCTAGAAAACTTGCAAGGGAGATGTGAATTGGTCTTAGAATATCATATTGTTCCTAGCTATCCATGGTGCCTAGAAAATTCTAAGAGGAACATTATTATGTTTAGCGACCACCTTTTCATCCAACTAGGATTTGTGAGCTTAATCTCCATTTGAGTTTCCTTCTCAAACCCCTCTTCCAACAGTCAATGACTTTGATGTTTCCTAGGCCTTCTTGGAGTAACGACATCTAACTAGAAAATGTTATATTGCATTTGATTTACTCTTACAGAGAGGACACATACTAGTGCCTAGTGCATTAGATAGAAAACTAACAACGAAAGACGTAGTACTTAGGATTAAATTAATAAGTGGACAAACTCTTGGCCAATTTTCGAATGACCTAGGTCATCAAAATTATAAAAAAAAAAAATGAATGAATTGTAGTGGAATTTTTCCTTAGTGGAAAAAAACGAGTCACTAGAAAAGTTGAGTTTTCCTACTTATCAACTCACTCCATACTATTTATCTCAAGCAATGTTACAATTCAAATTTGTAAAGTCAATATTTATAAGTTGAAGGCATATATCATAAGTATTAACATCTTCAAATGTGTGTGTTTGTGTGTACTGACTGTACTTATTTGCAATCAAAGGATTATGACATGGGGAACTCAAATCGACTCATTTACGACAAGGACAAATTTTTCGGTGAGACATAGTTCCACCCTTTATGTACTTTGTTTTTGAAAATCTGATGATCCAGATCATCTTAAAATGAGTCGAAACCCAAGGGGAAAAGTTCCATGGACAAATTTCTCAGCAATGGAACGGTACCATAATTCATGCAAGATTGAGGGAATATTTTGGCCAAAAATAAGGGGAAATATAAGTGCCCCTTATCCCACACCATAATTAAAGGTCACTTGTCAAAGGTGCCCCTTATCCCACACCATAATGAAATCAAAATTGTTTCAAATAATTTTGCTATTAATTTATTTTAAGAGTGACGGGTACAATATGTATTAAAAAAACAGTGTGGGAAGATCCAAATATGAAAGTTTACGTATAATGCTCCCAAGTCTAGTTTAAAATTTGCTCTTCCAAATTGGAATGACATAAAGTACCCTACACCAAGTAACTAATTCTTAAATTGTAATGACTATAAAATTGTCTAAGCAACCACAAAGATGAAAAAAACATTTAAACTTATCAATCAAAGTTATGCCCATAACAGTCCTCCATTGGCATGTCAACACACTCTATTTTTTAATTGCATGAAAAAGTTTTTTATTGTTTTGTATGGATGGCCCTAGTAGAGATCTTGATCATTTGAAGAGATTTATAGAACCCTTGTTTTATTTATGGACTCGGAGCTTGGTTTCCTTGTTATTAGCCTTTGAATATCTAAGCTTATAGTTCATGTCAACAATATTTGTGCATTGTGGAGAAAAACCAAGAATTCCATGGCGTTTCGAATGTTTGTTACATTGTGATTTTCCATTCATTCGGTTGAAAGATGATTTCATTTGCATCAAATCTAAAGGTTTATGTTGTGGTATTCCATTTAAAATGGGTAAATGAACTTTGTTGATAAATCTTGCTCTCAAATTATGTACTCTATTTTGTTTTTTGGGCCATCGTTTTGTTGTTTTATGATACTTTTGTGGTGTCTTTTTTATGTCATTGTGTGCAGTGGTTATGTGAGATTGGAGGTCTCCTCTTGTTTTTTAGGGTACCTTCTTGTGGTTACTAATAGATTCGTTTGTGATTTTTTTGGGAATGCTTTGACCCATCTTCAACCCATTTTAAGGATTTTGGCCTCATAGCCCCTCTTATTTTCAATATTTTTGTAGTGGTCCATCTTTTTTCTGACCTCCAATGCCCCAACCTTGTGCTCCTTAGATTTGGATACATGCTCATTTTGGTTGTTGGCACTCTCTTTTTTGACACAATATTTTATTGTTTGGACACTTCTTTGGTGTCTTGTTTATGGGAGCATTGTCTTCCTTGTGGGTGTAGAAAATTGCGCAAGCCCCTCCTCTTGTAGTTGTCATTGTCGCCTATGTGCCTCTACCCACATAATAAAATCTAGTCACCACCATCACCAATGTTGTTATATGCATTAAATTGGTCTCTTCAATGTGCATGTAGGATAGGTGGTTGTACCTCTTTGACCTCCATCCTTTGATAGTATCCCAAACCACACCACATGCTTGTGTCACTGCTTATCTTGAAGAAATGAAACTTTCTGCTCTCAAACTCAAAGAGAATACCATCAAGGGTGTTTTTCCTACCATATGGGACCTCGTGTAGATTGAGACATCATCCCTCACCTACCATGTGGCACCGCATAACTATGACACGTCGATTTTGTGCTTCCTCTCTACTTAAGTGTTGGGCATCAACCACCTATCAAGAGGTGGGACATTGTGTTGCACTGCAAAGAAAACTTCACACCCAGATCTCTCTCTATGTCACAGAATAAAACATACCACACTCTTGGGTGGAATTTAATCCTAGTAAGGGAATATCACCACCCCCTCTTGACCAACCAATCAACTCCTTGATGGTGACAAAAACATATCTGCATATACCCAAGTAGGAGAATTAGTAGTTATGTGTGTTAAATTCAAGATGGCTAAAGGACTGATTTGATAAATACCTAAGAGCACATTGGATAAATACTTCTGAATGGCAGTATGTCCTCTCAATAGATTCAATTGTCATGGATTCTAAACAACAATTTCACACATTCTTATATATTTGTGTACACATATCGAAGAAAATAAATAATTCATTTGTCATATTATTGTCAAAATATGACAATAATAAATAATTTGAATCACAATAAAATAGTTTTTGTTTTGACTTGCATTATCTTAGACAAACTAAATGGACTTTCCTTGGGATAATTTTAGGGTCTTATGCCATATTAATTTTCTATGTGGTTGATGGTCCATGCATGTTAACCTAGACTACCACATAAGAACTACATATGGAATCTCTATCCTAGATGTAACAACGTGGCTCATGAGTGATGCATCGTAAGGCCTTGAGACAACACATAATCTCTATGGAGGGAATATTCTTTCAACTACAAGTGGGATATGTTTGTATTTTGAGATTTATAACATCGATAATGGATCTCTTGGCCCACACCATGGTATAGGGTTTAAATTTATGGCCTAAGTTCACACCATTTGTTTACGGGGTCATGGACCATCACATAGCATGAATATACATAGAAAATACATAGTCTACATGTGAGATACGGTCATAGTTTTGAAAACTTGCACATAGGGGATGGTTCTTGATGTGTGACTTAAAATATAGTCAAAACTATGGTCTTAAGCTGTAACATTTGCCTCTAAAGCTCATGCTCCATTCACATATATATTTTTGGTAAAATTCCTTAAGAAGAATGTCTTGGTGGTTGAATGACAACCTTCCACTAGTAGCACGACTCATGAATTGTATGGGAAAAATATGGAGTGACCTGCCAATGAGCGACTTGGTGATCACAACAAATTCATTTGCAAAATGCTACATGTAATACTGGAACAACATGAAAATGAAGTAAAGTAGTTTAAAAAATGAAAATAAGCTAACATTTTTACTCTAGAAGAACATTTTTTTTCACAACATGATTTTTATATTAATTACAATAGGAATTTAAGGTATGTTATGAGGAATGGATATTAAAAAAAACACAAATAGCAAAAAAAACATAAAAAAATAAGTACATATATATAAATAAATAAAAAAACACAAGGTATCAAATGGCGGCATTTAAAAAAATATTTTAAACAACACAAGGTATCAAATGGCGGCATTTTTTTCAAGTTCCTGTGTGTTTTGTTTACGGTTGCTTTGGTTTTGGAAGGATGAGGTATCAAATGGCGACATTTTTTTCAAGTTACTGTGTGTTTTTTTTAGGGGTGCTTTGGTTTTGGGAGGACGATGTGTGGATGGAAGAGACCAAGTTACAGTGCCATAACAAGCTGCCCATATGATACCACATGCATCACTATAGGCTGAGAGCTCATTTGTGGGCTGGGTCTGCATATTTGGGGTAGTTTTCTCTTGTGGGGAGAACAGAACCACGGGGGAAGAGAAAAGAAGGAAGACAAATGGTGTATCACCCATATCCCAAGTCGATTTGTGAATATTTGGTCATCCCAGCACTGTTGGGCGTATTCTAGGCAGCTTGCCCTCTTTTTGTGACTATACGCTACCATTCTTAAAATAGAAAGAAAACACTACAGTTAATTGTTGCCTACATCATCAAAGGGAAGCAACTCGTGGTTGTTTGGAGGACTCGAAGAAGTCGTTTCAGCTGTACCAGAGGTCTGTGAGTCCACATACACCTATAGGTCTAAAGTCCTTTACAAATCTTCTTATTTGACTCACATTGTGACCTTGTTTTATCTGCCTGGGAAGTAATGCCATTTCTTACTGTGTTGGGCAATATTTCTAGTATTAAATAAATATATCAGAGTTTCTTTTTGATGTTAATTCATTGAATTCCCAGATTTTATGCCAAACTCTATTATCAGTGTTAACTATTTGACAAAACATTTAAACCAAAGGTTACACTAACATTCTTCTGTGTGCATTAATCACCGCGGGCATTCGATTCTTGGTTGACACTGCTAATATTTCCTTACACACTCCCAAACCCAGATGAATCATATACCTCACTTGAATGAAAATATATAAATAGAGTGCAGTCGGCCCTACTGATAAGTTCTTAGTTCCCCTGTCACACCCCGATTTTGACCCCGTTGCATTAGATGTATATGATGATGTATATATTGTAATGATCGTGGTGTGGAGCTCAAGGCCAAGGCCCCACCATTGATCGGTTATGCTATGTTTTGGATTTAAACTTGTCACCGATGGTATATCGGGGCATGCGACACATATTAAGTTTATCATCATGTAAATATGCATCTTTAATTAAATAACCCGACCAACTACGACCGCGGCAACTAAAATTGAGAAGGGGCATGATTTTCACAAGGATAAGGATGGGGGGAAATTGTCAAACTGTGGCCAATAAGGGAAAATACCCATGTGTCTTCTTTTCTTGTCTTACCCAACCACCTTCATTAAGAATTGGTGGTGGTGGTTGAGGCAGTTATTATTATTATTATTTTTTTTTTTTGGGGGGGGGGGGGGGGGGGGGGGGGGGGGGGTGTGGCAGGACTGTCAGTCCTTGCCTACACGCACACTCCACCCACGGTTGACTTCACAATGGCCAAAACCACCGCCATCACTCACGCAAACATTCATTCTCTCCATGCCTGTCCTGAACACTCACGCACTTCCAATTCGCGTCCTCTCTGTAGGTTGTTCGTCCTCACGCAGGGACCATATTGCGTCCATTATCCTCACGCACAAGTATTCTTCTGTGATTGGACTCACATAGCTAGCTGGGAGCTGTGCGTTTTCACCCACGATCTGCTGTGTTTGTTGTGGTCTTCCTTACGTTTTGGGATGGGAGTCTGCTCATTTCACGCACAGTTTGGAAGTCGGTATTTTTCTCTTCCTCAGCGTGGTTATGTATGTTTTTCCTTACCAATTCGTGGCCTATACATATGTTTGCCTCTGCCCAGCCGTGAATGTGGTTTTCCTTTCCATCCTCGGACTGTATAAGCTCCTTGGTGACTTCACTGTTCGATCGGGTCGCTGATTTTCCCACGTTGTTGGCTGTGTTTGCCGTAGTCTTCTTTACATTTTGGGGACTGTTGTAAATTCGCTTAAGAGTCATTTTGGCCACGATAGGGCCAAGAATGACTCAGGAATTGTCTTCCCTGTCTTAAGCTGTATCAGCTGATTGATTGCATGTGTGCAATGGTTGGTCTTCGGACCGTGTAAGGAGCAGGGATGGGGGCTTGGTTTGCTTGATAAACCTGGTGGCTGGAAACCACACAGACAGAGCTAGAGGGCTGACCTTCTTCTCCACCACCCCTGAATAGCACTGGAAGGGAATGCAGGGCCTAAGGGACTGTGTAGCAGAGAAGGGATTGATTCCTTGTGTTGGGTGTGTGTGGGTGTCTTAGAGGTCAGGCTAGTTCTGGTGTAGGTGTTCTTGGCTCTGTAATGAGCTCACCAGCTTAGCATTGAGCCTTTCCCCAACTCCTTTATGGCCTGATAAACCCAACTGTATTGGCTTGGCTGTGTTTTGTATATCCTTGGATATGTGTAAGCCTGCTTGTTCCCTTATTCCTTGGAGAATCATGCCCAGCTCGGGGGTGGCAGCGCTGCTGAGAGAGTAAGGAGCGCGCTGGCCTATGGTTGGGTGGAACGTCACAGCGACGTAGCTGGTTGCGGAAGGAGTTCTCTATAAGATAAGTGATCTTGTCCATTTCTACTTCTGCAACTATATTTGTTGTTAATGATTATAATGAACATGTTGAATGCTTGTTGGAACATATGTTGGTTTCCGCTGTGTATGATGATTAATTGCATATGTGCATGTTTTAGTTCAAAGTCTTTGTTTAAGCATGTTGTTTCAGCAATTTTGTGCATGCACATGTTCATGGGGCTCCTAGCCCAGGTAGTTAAAGTTTGGGGTCGCGTCCTCTTCGCTGGTCGGAGGGTTGGGGACGTGACATCCCCTTCTATTACTTTACTAGGGAGAGCGGCCAGTTTCCTCGCCTCCACCTCCCCGATTGAATTACCTTTCCTTTAGTGGAGGGAATACGATACACTCTTATAGGATTTCATTAGCCTACCTGATTGAATCTATCAGAGAGAATAGATCTATCCACTATCGAGAGATGGAATAGGATTTCAATCTAGATAGAACTTCTATTTCTTCTCCACTAATGTTAAGGTGAACTATAACTAGTTGGAATATAGCTTCAAATAGTTGGCATATTCATGGATTGAACTGATTCCCGAATTTCGAAATGAGGCTGATTTTATCCCTTCAAAGATAGTTAGAGAAATAGATCTCCAATTTTGTACTAGATGTGAGAATTCGGATCTGAATCATTGGCCATTTATCATGACTTGACTTTTGCAAAAGGGATTGTGGGCACAAGGATAAAACGAGCACGTTTTCAGATTTGAAATTTTGGAGAGTATAAGCATGTAGGTTAATGAGGACAAAACTGATCTCATTTGATGCTCAAAATAGAAAGGAGGTTTACTGAAGAGAGCACTGCTTACTTCTTAGGGGATAAAATAGAGTATAGACTTCCAAATGAGTTGAGGATAGAATTTCAATATTTACACCACTGTTTGCTTCCTTCAATATACACACTTCCTATGTGTGAGTCAGCTAGAGTATCAATTAGTTCAAGCTCAAATATATCTTAATTATTCTTCCCATACGTTTATGCTTAAGTTATTTTCCATAGTATATTTGTTATTTAATGGAAAGTGTTGGATGAGAGTTCAATTAAATTCATGATTTTCCATTCAATAGAATATCATGAGTTTGAATGCCTAAACATTGATCAAATACATGTTTTATGATTTTTTTGTGTTAGCTTACTATGGATGTGGGAAATGAGTTCGATCTCTTTGTTTTGCAATGAAGATTTCAATTTCTTAATAAAAAACAAAACATACACAAGTTTTGATTGTTATACTTTTAATTATACTCCCTAATATCATTCATTTACTCAAGGTTTGCTTTCATGGATTAAATCAATGTAACTTACAAGCAATTCAAATCTTCAACATACTATTTCACATCCATTTGTAAGGTTGGAGATGAATAACATTAAGAGTGTATTGAAGGTTATTTGTCTTCACACAATGTTGCTTCACCTTTTATAAATGTGCCTTTGGGTCCATTACTCAACAATAGTTGTTTTCTGCGATATCTCCTGGGCATATATAGAGCAGAGTTCTTCCACCCAGGATCAAATACTAAAGCCGTGAAATGGTAGTTATTAACTCATGTGTTTACATCTTGAAATTCAATGCCATGTAATGAATCAAATATATATACATGATATGATTGCCATTAGATTTGGAAAGAGAGTTGGATTTCCTTCTTATCATTGTAATAAAACAACTACTAGTTTCCTCGGTGTTAGCGATGACATTAAAGATAGAGGCCTTTAATTGGTTGCTAATAACTAAATGAGAGGGGCTTGAATTTATTTTGGAATTGACAATATAGAGTAATGTAAGCACAAAATAACTCAAGCATGGAAGCCAATAAGCATGTCCAAACCTTATGTTCCTTTCTGGTGATAAACAATACAAAAACATATTTTGAGTCTTTATTATTATTGGAATTGTTGATTGGTTCTTGTGTGCAAACTACACTAAGAACACATATCTCTATATTACATCGAGAACTCGATTGTTATGGATAAATGCTCACTCAATATTTAGGTTTTAAACTATCAACAGATCAAGGGGAAGACCTACCTCTAATTTCCTACTTATTCAATCAACATGAGCCTCTTGAGAAAGGATACATGTACTACTTGTATCCTATGCTTGAACTCATTGCAAGTAGATGGCTTCGAAGAACGTCCTTTGATCAACCTTGGATCTTTCATACTCCTGCATATAAGAAACATAATACCTCTCTCAAATATTTTTGGATACTAAAAAGTGATAACAAAAGCAATATCAAAGTCAACAATTGAAACAAGTAATTTGATTGTCAAAAGATAACATCAATAACACCCTCAAAATATAATGCAATAATAAAATATATCATCAACATGAATTTTTTTGGGGCCGAAGAGTGATATTATATTACTCAAGAGACAACTAAACCAACCAGTTATACTTGGATTAAATCAAAACTATGTCAAATGATTATGACATTACTACCCCATATACATCTATGAAGCATCTTATAGCAGTTGCACAAGCTAAGTGAGAACAAGCACGTTCTGCAGCGCTGCCACATTCTGTTTCAAATGAAGAAACTAAGAATTCTATTCCATTTATTTCCAGTCCTTCACCAATCCGAGGGAGTAGCTCAGATCACAGTTCACCACTCCAACTTCACTTAGATGGTGATGAGGCAGTAGGATACACATGATGCCATTGCCCATACAGAATCAAGAATGGGAGAAGTAATATTTTTGGACTAGGTACTATCAAAGCGCTGCACATTCATCTTATTTTGTAAATAAATATATTTTATTACATCGATGGTAACAAATTGTCTTGTTCGTGGGAGAGTAGTAAGATGATAGTATTGTTTCATCTTATACTAAACACTAGTAGCGCAGTTAGCAGTACGTTATTTCGCAATTGTGGAGGTTAAATTATTTTATGTGATTTGTTCAACTTATGTGGGTTACATGTTATGTGTTCAATTTATGTGGGTCAGGGGTTGAAGATGAGATGATCAATTTCTGTCCGTCAGGGGTTGAAGATGATATTCAACGTGTTTAAGATGGTGTTTATCATATTACAAATTTAGATTGGTAATAATTTTTTTTCATTAAGGTCTAAAATTACTAATTTTAGGTTATAAACACATTAATCTATTTAACTAGGTAATATATGCTTTTTCCATTCAATATTAAGATTAAAATTAGACTCAATTTGGTTATAAACTCATTAGCCCAATGACAGTGAGTTCTTCCACTCTTCCGTTTAATATGAAGGCCAAATAACCTAAGTTATAAACCCATACTTCAAGCATCAATTCATCAATTGTGTGCACGGATAATTAATAGATGTAGTTTTTATTTGTTATCATTAATTATTTTATGAAGTATGGTGATTTATGGATACAAAGGATGCCATTTCCTGTACAAAACCAAGAGGTCCCATAGTTAATGTGCAACAGTGGGGTTTTCCAAATACGATGGATCTGGAATCAAGTGAAGAAGGTAAAATAAGTTTAGAGTGAAAATCGGTTGGAGGGACACTTTTTTTGTGTAAGTTGAGAGCTATTCTATTAAAATAGGAAGAAAATGTTGGTACATACAGAGTTATAGAACAACCTGCTCAGGTGGAGCAGATATGGAGTTCCATTGAGACTGGGCCCTCCCTTTGGGAAGGAAAATAGGTCCATGGAACCCTCCCTCTGGGAAGGAAAATAGGTCCATGGAACCCTCCCTCCCAGAGAGAAAACAGGCCTTCCAAATACACATTAACAAAAACCTCCATAGTTTTTTTAGGAAAAGGCAAAAAGCCATCTAGTTGACAGTGCTGAAAGCAAAAAGACAAACAAACCTGATATTTCCAAGATATGAACCACATGGCTAGGAGGACACCCGAGTGTGAACCGTGTTGCATGTGGACAGAGAGACATGCGGCCACTGTTCATGGTTTTTGCCATGGTACCTCCTCGATAGGGCAAGTGTACCCCTGGGATTCTGGTTGAGCGGTCTCGCTTGATGAAGTCACTGAACTTCCACTGGATGTCGCCATGTCTTCATCATTGGAACTATTCCTTGCCTCCACGGTTCCTGTAGATGGTCATTTTGTGGGCATAGGAGAGGTTTTTGACAACTGGTTGGACAAGAATTTGGATGCAGAGCTAGTGGACGGTCAACAGTGAGGTGGGGGTATGCTGCAGGGTGAAGGAGCTAACGTGGTGGCTGGGACAACAAGTGGGCTAGGAGAAGCTTGAAGCGCATCAACTTGAGTTCCATGAGGTGCAGTCAATTAGTGAGCCGGCTCTGGGTGAAGCAGAGGCACAAGGGGGGGAGGAACCAGGGGATTGAATCTTAGGACTAGGTGTGTGAGGATATTTTTAAAGATCCAATAGTTCTGTCGATGCTCCAGCATTCGTCCTGCTGCACCAAATGCCCCTGACAATTCATCCTCCCAGTCCGAAACAATTCTTTGCACTTCCTTTGGGATTTCCAAGTCAAACCAGTTGTTGCTAGCTTGAGTCGAGAGGGGCTTTTGTCCTTCTGCTCATGCATTACGACCGCGCCCTCTGCGGGGAGTGCCCCTTTGTCTTTTGGGCATGTCAGGAGGAGCGTAGCAGGGTGAAGGCACTCCTGGGCGGGGTAAAGGTACACATCAGCAAGGTATTGGGAAGACGAGCTCGAGCTATGAAGAATGAAACTATAGCACAGGGTGACAATGGAGCAAGAAAGTGGAGAGCTGAGTGGAGAAAAACAATGGTGAGCCAGGCAATGGAAAACCTCGGAATGATACAGAGCAATAGTGATGAGAAGGTGAAACCCAAGAGTCGACATCCTTCGTAGTGAATAGCGTTTGTGCAAGTTTTGGCTATCAGCAGGCTTATTAATGGCGCATGAACAAAGATGAGATGGATTAGTCCCATCGAGTAACTAAGAGATGGCCACGTCGCCTGTGGCATTTAAGGCCCAATGTTACGGCATTGACAGTGGGTTATACGTGGGTGAGAGAGGCCTCATCAGCCTCCACGTTGGCTCGTATCACACCCGCATCCGGGGTTAAGTCTTTGGAGGCTATGATCTCACACTCCCCCTTTTGGTGAGCATCAGGAATGTCACCCAAGCTACAATAGTGCAGGAATGTGGATGAGCTAACTCCCCAGTTTGCCATATTGTCTGCCAAGGAGTTGGCTTCTCTTCTGACGTGCTGGAAGTTAATAGTAGTTAGTTGTGCAAGTAGCTCAGCGAGTTGTTGAAGATCGTAGTCCAATCTCCAGCTGGATGAAATTTTTGAGCTGCTTGTCCCGTTTTGGAGCTTAGTGGCTAGATTGAGGATGAGTGTCGAATCTCCCTCAACCACTAGTGGGAAGAGGGTGTGAGTGAAAGCAATTTTGATGCCTTGTAGGAGTCCATTCAGCTCGGCCACATTGTTGGTTTCAAGCCCGAGTTTCCCAAAGAAGACTCAGATGATCTGTCATGTATCAATTCTGAAGGCTCCTCCAAAACCAACCAAGCCAAGGTTTCCTTTGGAAGCCCCATCAAAATTAAGCTTGACAAAGATAGGGGGAGGAGTGGACCAAGAAGTTGGGGAGGAGGGGTGGGGATTGCGGGGAGAGGTGTCAGAAATAGCAGGGGGCGAGTGTGGGAACCAGAGGCTGAGAATATCTTGTTCTTGGGGGTTGGCTTGAAGATCAGAGTCTTGCCAGTTGGAGAGTAAGGTAGTTTCCCTGATGCGTTGTTGACATTGGATCCAGATGGTTTCCACTGAGTTGATTTTACCTTTGAAAGTCCAAATATTTCGTTCTTTCCATATTCCCCAAAGCAGAAAGCCTGGGATGAGCTGCCAGATACGGTTGAGGATGAGTTTTGAAAGGGATGCTTGTGCCAATTTTTAATGGTGTCAGTGACACTATCAGGGCATTTGTCCGTTCTTTTACAAATGTTGGCTATGTTGGTACAAAGGGTGCTTGCAAAGGGGCACTGGTTTAGAAGGTGTTCCATGCTTTCCTCATTTGTTTTACATAGTTGCGAGGGACTCGTGAAACCTCTTCTGATAAGATTGTCCCAAGTAAGGATGCATTTGTGAAGGACTAGCCAAAGGAAGGTGGTGACTTTTGGCCAGGATTTGGTGTCCCAGATATTGGTCCAACATGGATCTGGGACCTCAGTGGGGGTGTTACTGAGTTGATAAGCCTCTTTAGTGGAAAACATACCTTTAGTTTTGTATCCCCACTGAAGGATGTCAGGACCGGTTCTGCGGTGGATGCAACACTGTTGAAGTTCCTCCCAAATCCTGCCAGAGTGGAGTGGTTGTTGTTGCAAGTGCCACCTGTTTCTAGTGGACCATTCTCTGAATTCCCCCTGTCCATTGCAATCCCAAAAAAAGTGAACTTTGTCATGCAGTGGGATGGAGAGGATCTCAAGTCTGTCCTACAGATTGAATATTGTTGCCAGCGAGGAGAGCTGATTCCAGGAGTCGGTCCAAAATTTTTCCATAGTATCGTTATGAATTTCCCAAAAATAGTGTTGTTGTATTATGGGTCATTGAGAGTTGGCCGAATCCCCATGAGGGATCCTTTGATGTTCTTAGAGAACCTAACAAGTTGTTGAGTGGGCTAGTTTTGGGCGTATTTTTTGTTCCAAAGTTGCACCCACTGGCTATTATTTTTGGTGAGCCAGTGCCACCGAATTTTCCCGCTGAGGGTGTCATTGCTTTGTTCAGGATCCTGTAGACCGAGCCCCCCATTTGATTTAGAACCAAAGACCGTGTCCCAATTGACAAGATCTCAATGATGGGAGTTTTTGCCCCCATTCCAAAGGAAAGTGCGTTGCAGCATTCGAATGGATTTGAGGACCCATTTAGGAGCAGCAAGGACAAAAAAAAGATAAAGAGGCATAGCTTGGAGGATGGACTTGATGAGGACAAGGTGGCTGGAAATATTGAGAAAGCAGAGCATCCAGTGAGATAGACGGAGTTCCAGCTTAGTGAGAATATCTTTCCAAGAAGAGTGCTTGAGGGCTAAGTAAATGAGCGGGGCGCCGAGATATTTCGAGGGTAGGGTGGTTGTTTTGAAGCCTAAGAGGCGGGCAATGTTTCTTTGAGAGGGGATGGGAGTGTTGAAGAAAAATATTTCAGATTTTTCCTTGTTAACTGTCATGCTGAAGGCTTTAGAGAAGGTGGTGAGGATTTTCTTAAGGGTTCTGGCTTCTTAGACAGAAGGATGTCCCATGAGGAGGTTGTCATCCACAAATTGCTGGTGGGTAATGGAGGTGTGGTTATGCAGTGAGAGACCCTTGAGAGATCCCAGGTTCTTGGTATGGTTGAGCATGCGTCCAAGACCTTCAGACATGAGGATGAAGATGAAGGGAGAGAGGGGGTCTCCCTGTTTGATTCCTCTAGAGGGATTGAACGGTTTGGAAGGGACCCCGTTTAAGATGATGGAGGAAAAGGCAGAGGAGATGAGATGAGTCACCCAACAAATCCAAGAGGGGTGGAAACCAAAGGCTGTCAGGGTTTTTTCTATGAAAACCCAGTTGAGTTTGTCAAAATATTTGGAGAGGTCCAGTTTGAGAAGCATGCCAGGATGTTTGGTAGTTTTTAGAGAGTGAATGGATTCATGCGCCAGGATGATCCCATCTAGAATTTTCCATCCTTCCACATAGCCAGATTGTTCCACAGAGATCAGGGAGGGCAGTAAGGGCTTTAGGCGGTTGGCAATAATTTTGGTGATGATTTTGTAGAGCACATTGCAGAGTGCTATAGGGTGAATGTTGGGTGTGGATAGTTCATTTTCCTTAGGGATGAGTGTAAGGAAGGTGACGTTGAGTGCTGGCCATATTTTCTGAGTGATGCAGGATTCTTCCACCATTTCCCAAACTTCGAACTTGAGCAAGTTCCAACAAGAGCGGAAAAAGTTAACAGTGAACCCGTCCAGACCCGGGGCCTTGTCTTCCTTCATTTGCATCACAACTGTCTCCACCTCCTGAAGCGTGGTTGGCCTCATGAGCATGATGTTTTTCTCTTCAGTTATCAGCTTTGGAATATGAGCATTGACTTCTTAGATAGCCCGAGCTCTATTTTGATCGTCTTCAGTGAGGATGTCCTTAAAGTATGAGACCAACTCAGTTTCCATGTCCTGATGGTTCTCTAGAGTATGGCCTTCAACGTTTTTTAGACTATTGATGCAGTTATGCATGCGATGTTGAATGGTGGACCTGTGAAAGAACAAGGTGTTGCACTCTCCTTCCCGAAGCCATTTGATGCAAGTCTTCTGGTTCCAGTAGATCTCCTCTTGTTTGGATCTTTTTGCTATTTGGGTAGTGAGATTCTGTTCTCTGGCGTTGGAATCCTCCGTTCTACCTGAGGAGATTATTTGTTGTTGAAGGTGAGCCATCTCTTGTTCCAGGAGTTCCTTATTGGTGAAGATGTTCCCAAAGGTGTGTCTATTCCACTGCTTAAGTTGCTGCTTTAGAAGTTTCAGCTTGTTATGGAATCTTTGCATGCTTGAGGTCCCTGGGACTTGCGTATTCAGCCACCATCCTGTTATCATCTCGTGAAAGTACGTGTGAGTGAGCCAAAATTTCTCAAACCTAATATCTCTTGGCGACATCATCCACCTTCCAGTTAAGATAAATTGGCCAGTGATCTAATCCCGCTGCTAGGAGGATGGAGGCGTGGACCTCATCATTTCTGAGCATTATGTGTTCTTAGATGAGGAAGCGATCAAGCCTGCATGCAATCTGGGATGCTCCTCCCATGCGATTGTTCCAGGTGTGAATGCCATTATTAGTTTGGAGATCAATCATGTTGTTATCTTCTCTAAACTTTTTTAAGAGCTTGTCTTCCTCTGAGAGTATGCGCCGAACACCCCTCTTGTCCAGAAGGGACGTGATGAGGTTATAGTCACCTCCAAGGATGTCTAAGTGGTGAGCTTGCTCCTGAATGAGCCATTGAAGAAAATTAAGAAAAACTAGTTTCTTTTCGGGCTTCTGGGGTCCATAGACATTGGTTATTCGGCCATGAATGCTGGTTCCTATGAGATGGAAGGAAGTTGAGATCATGTGACGAGAGGCCAAAATATTATCCAGAGTGACTTCTGCTGGGTTCCAGGAGATCGAAAGTCCTCTTGAGGCACTAGAAGAGTCAATGGAGATGGTTTGGCTGCCACACCATAGTTTTGACACGAGGGAGTCGATATTGGAATGACTAGTTTTGGTTTCTTGTAGCATGAGGATGGTGGGGTTTTCTTGTTGAATCTTTTTCTTGATCATTCTATGCTTGCTGGGACTATTGATGCCTCTAATATTCCAAGATATTGTCTTCATTGATTAACTGAGGGGTTAAGAGGGAAAAATTCAGTAAGCTGGGAGTATTTCCCTGATTCCACCAGAAATGTTCCCAGATTAACTATTCTTTGGAGCGTTGTTTTCCTTCCCCTTTTTTTACTTTCCTTGCTGCCTTTCTTAGTGTCTTTGGGATTGGCCGTGATGATGCCTTATTTGTTGTTTGCCTTAGCAGTGTGCAGGATATCTTTGAGGATCTTGATCTACTTGGGAGTAATGTTTTGAGGGTTATTGTTCTCGCAAGCATTTTCTAGGCTTGCCAGGTCCAGTTCTCCAATTTCGATGTCTCCCATTTCCTCGTCCATGAGAACTTCCCCCTCTTGAGATGATAGGAGAGAGGTATTGGGTTGAGATTTTTCTTTGTTTGATAAATCAGATTTTTCATTGGGGCTTTTTCCCTAATGACTATGATCTGCCAAGGGGTTGTCCAGGTGGGTTCGCTTGGGGGATTTTGAGAGATCTATAGCGTCCTGTGCCGGTTCTTCTATGAGAGTATCAAGGATCCGAAAGTTGTTGCTGGTGGCAGGGTTGGAGGATTTACTGATGGTTGGGTTTTTCCTGCCCTGTCTGCATTTGCCAGTGACTTTCCTAAAGACTTCCTCATCTGTGCCAGGGGTTTGATCTGAAATGATTTTGTTCTTGGGACAATCTCGATAGAGATATCCGTGCTCATGGCATTTCCGACATCTCAAAGGAATATGTTCATAATCTAACGGTTGTACCCATTCAGTGTCCTCATGTGCAAGGATAATGAAATTTGGTAGGGTTTTGGTAATATGCATATAAACACAAATACGAGCATAAGAGGTGTACCTTTGTTGTTTTGTTAGGTCAGCCACTTTGACGAAATCGCCCAATGCATTTTCGATGTCCCTTAGTGTTTCCTCATCCCAACAGTCTTGCAAGAGTGAGTAGAGCCAGACCCAGACTGGGGCCCAAACAAAGTTTTCCGTGTCAGGGTTGAAGCGCTCCATCGAGTTGCGAAGAAAAAGCCCTGCAAAGTTAAAAAAATATGGACCGCCTTCCAGGACCCAATCTCTATCCTCAAGCAAGGTGAAAATGATGGTAAAAAAACCTTTCGACCCAAGATGAATGCCGAAGTGGGCTTTGGGCTTCCATTTGGCAGAGATCCAATGGAGCAAAGCTTTCTCGGTGGGCCATATTCCCATCAATTTTCCAATGAGTGTGTAGGTCTTCATGTACTCGATGTGCGCTTTGATTCTGGAGGGGGGCAGGTTTATTCTTGGCTTTTCTATTTATAATCCAATACATGTGTTGGTGCAGGCCTTGGTATCTTCCTGAGGTTGTTGTGTCGTCTCCAAAGCAGGTGCGACCGTGTCAAGATGTAAGGTTTCAACAAAGGGTGGAGTATCTGAGGTATGGCAGGCATCGTGAGTGTTGGAGGTGCCCCCAGTGTGTTGCATGGGGGGAGGGACTGGAACCCTCCCCAAGACAGCCATCATGAGTGTGTAGGAAGAAGTTGTGAGAGCGCAGAAGGATCGGAGCAGGGGGCGACGTCAGGGGTGAGAACCAGAGCATGACCTAGTTTCCATCATCCATTATCATTCATTGCAAAAACGTCAAATGAATTTGTTGTAGATGGTTTTCATTTTTTTCGGTTGGAGGGACACTTAGTGGGGATACATAAGCAGCAATTGCCAGGGACACTTTTGAAGGAATGCTAGAGACGATGTTAAGGACGAAGGAAAGTATTGGCAGAGAATCACGTCATGCTATTGACTGTGCAAAATATAGCCTTGCTGGTGAGTTACGCTTGATATCTATTATTTTCCAGCTGTTTATAGTAAACAAACAACTCATTTTAATTTTGCTTACTGTGGTTTTTTTACTTTTGGAAAATTAATGTTAAATTTTTTCAAGGATTAGAGTGAAGAATGAATAGCTTGCATGTGGATCATTTTTGCATTCACAGTGACTTATGAGAATCCTATACATTGGGTATTTTTGCCTACATTACCTTATTTTTCAATGTCTTTTTAGTGAGAACTTGAAACCTCTTACATATGGATGTGGATACTATATCAAAAGATCAAACTGGCGTCTTCAACAAGATGCACATTATCCCCTTCCATTCTCTACTACCCAATGGTTTCTTGTTGGCCATGGAATTTACTTATCATACTTGGAATTGATTGTCTTGGAGAACAAAATATAGAAAGGCTACATGATTACACTCACACTCTAATATCTATAATGTGTTTTTTCTGAACCACTCTCCAATATTAGGATGCAGGTGAAACTCTGCCGCTTATTCTACATGATGACTTGCATTGATTTAGAGGCCAAAGCAGGATCCCTCTGGATGATAGATCTCATTTTCCTCTTGCTCAAATTTTGTCCTTTTTTGTTCAAATATTTTTTTAAGCTTCTGTTCTTTTTGTTTGTTTATGTGTGAGGACCTTTTATTTTGATCTTGTTAATTGGTACCTCGTAACATATAAGTATTTTGGCAAAGAGACAAAGGAAATATCATTGAAGCATCCTGGTTTACTAAACATGTTTCTTGCTTTAGTAGTTTGTCCTTTTGGATCTATCTGAGATAATAACTCCACTCTAAAGTGATAACTCCAGTCTAATAGCTTAAATCCATCAAGGCCATCATAGAGGATCTTTGTCAAGTGTATGTGAACGAATACACCACCTCAAGTTTTATGTAATGCAATATCATTAGCATTTTTCCTCTTGGTTGTATTGTTTTATATGCAAAACAAAATACATTGACACAAAGCTAAAATAGTTAGTTTTAACTATATTTAACTTTGCTCTAGCTTAGCAACCTCCACCAATTCTCAACACAAATCATTATTGTCTCATTTCTCTTGCGATTTACTTCTTAGCACTTTTAGTGTTAGTCACTAACACCTAACTGTCCACAAGACCTTGACTCCAAAGGAATTAGTCCCATCGCTTTCAAATAACAATGATTATGTGCTAATTTCGATGGCACTTAGGATCAAGGAATATGACCTCTAATACACCCTATCTCGACTCTTAAGCCTATCACATTACACAAATCATTAGGCCATAGCAATTGGGCTCTGTGCATTAGATTAAGCTTCTTCCTGTAAACCTCATAATGTATGTAAATGAAATTCCACCAATTGACTTGGATTTAAATTAATTCAATCATATAATGTAAATGAAACAAGAATTACCCTCCCATTGACTAGAGACTCAATCTAAATTGATTCTGTGCACAATTTAAACATACAGTCTGCATATCTCTGTGTAAATTATAACTCAATGAACTCAAAGAAACCCAGGCACACGTGCGTATCCTTCTAGGTCCGCATACGGGCTTATCCTTCTAGGTCCCATTGACTAGAAACTCAAAAAAACAGCCTGCAGGAAAACCTAAATCCTTCTAGGTCCTCTTCAAAAGCATAGAATACATTTGTAACTGCCATTAACAAATATAAAGAGGACCCTATGCCAGAAATTAAAATTCCATTATAGAATTGTTGATTAATCCAGTTGATGATAAAATACCTTTCCAACATATAGCTTCCTTGACGTGCTCATGACAAATATCCAGAGTGATTCTCCATTCCCTTCGACGATGTCACTCCTTTCGGTAGTGTCAACCTAACAAAATGTGTTGTCCAACAACCCAACAAAATGTGTTGTCTAAAGCAACCCAAAAACACACAACAAACAACTAACACTTTTATGGTAAATACTTGGTATAACATAGAATACAAAGCTGCAAGGACACCATAGGAACATAAACCTACCAATGTCAACCTCAAGAGGTATAAAATCATTGTAAAAACTAAAAAATATATCTTTGTGAAAAATAAACAAGAAACATTTGATCAACATGGCAAGGAAGAACCCAATATAATTCTAGAAGGAGCTGGCTGCAAAAATTAGAGCAAGAAAATAACATTTTGAAATAGTAATGGTTGGCTTTTGTGGGTGTAAGGTATACTTCATGTTACCTAAATATTGTAAATTCTACATCATTACGATAATAGTATTAAATTTGTAGGGGTAGTTTAATGAACTGAGATCTGCTTAAGGCGGTAGGCACTGATATATCTGTTTTAGTGGTCCCTCCTATAAATTTCAAATTTGCACATAATGTTGGTTCCAGTGTTTGATTCAATTTTTCTGAAAGTCCTTCTCTAAAATCCATTTCCAACAATATTTTCACTACTCTTCTATCAATTTTTGAATGGAACCCTTCTAATATGAATTTCCCTATATTATCCCCTATAATTTTCAAAATGGCCCCACTTCACATTTCCATTGGTAAACCTGGAAGTTTGACCCATATGGGATGAGTAAATTGGTTCTTTTCTTGGGTCAAACCCAGGTTTCCACCTCCCGATATCCATAAACGAGGGACCCCATAACCATTTCTTGGGTAATGTCTTCTCTACATCTGTGAGTCCAACTAAAGTTTGAATACAACCATCCCTAGTCATGTCTGGTATGTCAGCATGTAGTACAGTATCTCTAGACAATTTTGTTCTGTCCACCTCTTCAGCCCTCCTGCTGAAACAAATTTCCCCATAAAGTGATTAGTTAAGGTGAACTTCACAAGGTTGTAATATCTTGCAGCCCTGCATCTTCCCCCACCACTAAGCTAACCTTCTCCTTTCGCTTCTTTACACACTTCTTGTGAGTATGCTTTCCACAAATTGAGGTATGGTTTATCCCTTTAGCACAATAATCCCGAGGTCACCTCCAGCCAGTACTTCCCATGTAAACACACCAGATCCTAAACCTTTTGTTCTATCGTCATTCAGAAACTTGCATCTCTGCTGGTTCATTTCTCTGTGCTAATGAGTGAATTGGAGCAATAGATTACGATGGGATGGGCCTTGCTCCTAGATCATCATCGACATCACTATAATACTGACATTCATTGACCTTGGACAAGTCCCAATCTAGCATACCACAGGTTCTTTTCATAGTTAACACTTGTACCTTACTTTTTGACGTGCAAGGACCCTTAAACTTTGGCTTGTCCTTCTCCAAATTTAGAGCTTTATCTAGTGCACAGTCCTTGCTAAAGGATTTGAATCCCTTTCAACCTTCTATTAGCTCTTCCCTACACACAAAAATAGACTTTTGGAGAGACTCATTTTCCGCTTCAGAGTAGTTGACCCATTCTTCTTCCATCTTTCTCAGACCCCTGTCTCGCGATCTCTGAACTCTAGATTTTTGACTTGTTACAACTTCGTGTATTTCATTATATGTCATGTTTAGAGAACCAGATCCAAAATCTCTAGGTCGCTTGTCTGGAATAAGGGGTCCTGTATTGTGTCTGGACTCTGCATACCATTGGGGTTACTTGCTTTCTGATATGGTTAAATGAACACACATAATCTTATCATTACTGGGCAAGTGCTGAGGTTCATTATGGATTCTGACTTCTTGGTTGAAGCTACAGATGAGGGACTTGTTTCATGGGCTGTAATATTTCTTGTTCATGGAGTAGTTTGTATATTTCTTATACTTGGTATATTTTTAAAACTTTTGTTGTTTTTAGTTTATTTCACTATTTTGATTGGAAGAGTTACTCTCATCCATACTCGGCTGTAGCATGGACCAATCTTCTCTAGGTGTTATGAATTTCTGGAAAGAATGGTCTTCTTTTAGTCTGTAATGTTACTCTTTCTAATGTGAACATTGTGGATGAGGTGGTAAATACTAAAAATCCGTAACTTATCGGTTGTAAATTGTTCTTTTGGGCTTTGGTCTGGTGGTCGATACAGTTCTTCACTGCAGTAAAAACCCAGGTTAAAACCTAGGCAATACAGTTCGTCGCCGCAATAAAGACCTAGGTTCAAACCTAGGAAGGTATAGAGCTCTAGAAATCAAGTTATCCTGGAGTCTGACAACATTTCATATGCAACATTCATTCAAAAAATAGAGTGGAAATTGTTTGTTTCATTTATACAATATTCATGAGAAACAAATGTTTGAAAGGATTTTGTTAAATTATGCGATTTTCAAGATATGCCAGAGATGATATGAAACAACTCTGGCAAAACTTGTAGTGATGGTGATGACCAAATAAGTAAAGAAGCAATTTAACAAAAGTTTAAAGAAACTGTTTTAGACCTATATTCTTCAATTTATGATGTAACAAAACTCATTTGATATATAGTTTGACATTGCAATGATTTGTGTTTAGGGTAAAGCTTTTGAATAGGACTGTTAATTGTTAGCTATTTATCAGGTCAATTACTTATGCTCAGGGTTGCAATTATGATGAGAGTTTTGAGTTTAATTTGTGAACTACTTGGATATCATTTTTCTACAATGGATCCACTTCAACTTGTGTTTTATGTGGAGTTTATAAGCTTTCACTAGGCTAGAGTATTTCTTAGAAGGGATCCTGACATAGCTGTCCATAATTGAACTTCCACTTTGAAATTGCGCAATGGACATGTAAGAAACTGGAAATGACTCTTCTGACAAAAAAATCTATAGACCACACATGTTTGCTTGCAATGGGATATTATAAATTGTATACCAATATCAAATTTGTGTTCAAACTTAGAATTACCACCTGTTCCCTTTTTCTTTATCCGTTGTCTGTCTTATTTCTGTTTTGCTTGTTTTAAAACTTCAAATTCGGTATGTAGGTATAAATTTTATAGAGTAGATTTCAATCTGTGAGGATATTTGATCTTCTGTTTGTCTTTAAATCCCAAAGTTATTGTCAGCTTACACATTATGATAGAAATATCAACAAGCATTTCAGCCTCTCTTTCTTAAAGTCCTTTTTTCTTTAATTTTACTAATGTTAAATCATTTTCCCCACGATTTAGCGTACAACAAAAGACTCCTTAATACATATCTCAGAAATGGAGAAAGAAGAAAGTATCTATGAGCACATGTGGACCAAAAGTTGTCAATGGAAGCTAGGAAAATTCCATCATCACTTATACTATACTAATGGAGTAGGTATTACATCTCAAGTCTAATGACTAAATACTTCCAAGTCTTCACCCTAAAACAAAACATAAAACTGGAATATAAGCTGAAGGTTTGGTTATCCAATCGTAATTGCTAACCTGATGTGCCTATTTATGTGTATTTTTTTCAAACACTTCAATTGCATTCCCACCCTAAAGCGCTATAGGTATGGTTATGCATCTAAATTGGAAATTTCCATGCCTACAATGTTACACTCAATGCCTACGATGTGATGCAGAATGTCACGGGATGACAAAAGCTATGGAAAACGGAAATATAGTTTATAAAATTTAGGTGTTTTTCAACTTAAGTTTTATTCAAAGATGGAAATATTTTATTATTGTATTACAAGCTGCCAAATCATTCTTACCTTGGTCAGAAGACCTCAAGGTGGTAGGAAGGTGTATTGACCCAATTGCTTCCATGATTTTGGTTGATTGGTGAATTGAATATATTTGTGAACTAGATATTGAGTGAGTAGTAGTTTCTATTAAATACAAGGAAAGAATGTCACATGAGTTAATAGGTGAGGCCTTGAAGATTTACACGTTTTGTTGGTTACATGGAACTTCAAAGGATTATGACCATAGAAGTGATTTAAAAAATGAAAATGGGTTAACTTTAGATGATGTGGAGACAATAGAAAAACATAGAAAGCTTAGAATTACAAATGATGCAATCTTGGTGTTAATATTTCCCCTTTCCCCAATTCTTAAAGGGTTCTAGCTCAATGGTAGAGCGCCTGCTTTACAAGCAGGAGGTTGAATGTTTGATTCCTTCATGCCCTAATGATATTGCAATATTGATGTTTTAAATAAAATATATTTTATTATGATTTATTATGGCTACGAGGGGGGTTCTAAACTGACT
>LPNX010680592.1:522513-563018 GCA_001517045.1 Pseudotsuga menziesii
AGAAGACAACCGCCCTAAAAGTCAAATTTGTTGTAGTGATAGAAATAAACAATATTAAAAAGGAAAAGACTGAAATAATACTTGTGATCAACCCACGATAAGTATCCAAAACCATTTTATCTCACCTCAATGTAGTGGCCCACAAATAAAAGTATCATGTTCTAACAATCCCCATGTTAGAGGAAATTAACAAAATTACCCCTTGGAATTCACAAAATGAATTGAAATTATATTAATGTCCACTAATGGCCAAAGAAAGGTTAATAGGGCTCCAGAATGTTATCACTACAAGTACCAAAATAAGAAGCAGTGCCTACTACATCCCCTAAAAATGTAATAAATCCAAGATATCGACAATATATAGAAGAAAAAGAGAGAAAAAAACAAAGGGTTTAAGTTGGTTAACCAATGAGGGAAACCATATATAGTATATAAGAATATTCTTAGAAAGAATAGGAACACAGTGAATATAGGGGACCAGTCTTAGTCTGAATTAGTGGAAGAGTACGCAATGCTATCACTTAGAGTAAATTCCCTGGTGAAAAGCTTGATAGTGTGGGCAGGAGAGTTCCCTAAGTTGAGAGGCTAGCTGACGGATTTGTAAGGAACCCCTCGCAACACAACATATTACAACATAATTTTTCCTATTATTGGTGGTTCTATTACAAGTTCCTTGCTCTAGATTTTAAACTCAAAATCCCCCCTTCCTCTCATTTTTATTGTTGGTTATTCAATGGGGAGCTTGTCTAGTGTATCTTTTAAAGTCAAATTTTTCTTTTTCCTCTTGTTATCATGCAATTGTCCATATATTAAGATAACTTAACAATAAGGCTAATTTGATTTACATACTCAATATCAATTGAAAACTTCTTCAATGGATTGATATGCATAGGATTGTAAGATCATATAGATCATTGTAGTATTGCTCTCGAAACTGATATCCCATTCACGCCTTTGGGTCATGTCCCTTACATTTCCCTTCCCATGGGGAATTGTGACTCCAACAGGATGTCTATGTTTGGAAGGGGACTCTAAGAACATGGGGGGATTTATGTGTGTTTCCTAGAAGATTTGGCCCAAACGGAGATGTCTTCATCTAAACATCCCTCGATGGTTTTGGGGTTGTCTAGACATCCCATGTCTAAACTAGCACTTGTGTGGCACTAGTTATCCAAAATAAAATTCACATATAATTATTTCAACTTTCATTCATGATAAATATTATCTATGCTTGGTGTGCCAAAATGCTATGTAGTTGTTTACATCATAAATTTAATATAAATCAGAGGAATCATTTGATAAATCCCCTCTGTTATCATCCATTGTCCTCATTTTTTGACAAGAAGAGATTGATTAACAAAGCATCATTTTCATGTGTTCCCGTGACTTCAAGTTTTGTTGCATCCTAGCGATAAGGAATCAAAGAATGAGATAGATATACATCATAACCATTCTGCATATGAAGTTATTCCCTCATGATTTTGTCAATGAAGGCTTCCAACTTAGCAGCACTTTTGAAATAGATAACCCACTGAGAAGATCAGTGAAAGATAACCTAACTAACATAAACTAGTCTAGGTAGGGGAGGTCATTTGGAGACGGTCATCAAACTGCAACAAAGCTATAGATGCAGTGATCTAACTAAGCAGTCTCAGGAACAAATTATTGCATGATCTTAGATGCGTTGAACAACCTTTTTCCAATGTAGGAACAACATATATACATCAAATTGAAGAACAATGTAAGCATACAACAACTTCTTTCAAGAAAAGAGGATGATCTTGATAGTGCTGCAAGATTTGCACACAAAACCTGCATAGGGGTCGTCTTTGTGTTTTCTTTGTTGTCCGTCTTGGATTGAAATCCTTTGAAAATTTCCCCTGATTTGATCAATCCTTCTTTGTTGTGTTTGATCCCCAAGTTTGTAAAAAATGAACGTTTTGCAACCTCTTGATGGTCATCCATCCTCAATGTTTTAGGAACCTAAATAGATTTATTATTTTTCTCAAATACTACCTTTGTTGTTTCCTCCATAGGGTTTCATCCAAGGTAAGCCCCACATTACTCCAGAAGGAAAAGGGTAGTTAACGTAGGGAAAAACTATTGTCCCTAGTCAATACCAAGGAACCCTATTTGAATTAAATCCCTCAATACTAGGACGAATGCTTCCCCATTATCCATTGTAATACACAGTCCAAGGACTCCCAATAAAATTCATAGACGAAGAAAAGAAGAAGACCCACCTGGACTCATATTTTTGGGTTCTTATTTGAGGTTTGAATCAAAGGTCAATCCATCCACAGGCTTAGCCAAATCTACCTTAGTGGCACTTATATGGGTTTTCTCTCTTGAACAACTGGGATTCTGAGCACTTTCAAACTCTTTGGCCAAATGGGTAGAATTCCTACACCATCCCATGGCACCCACTTGATTCCCAAAACTGAACAAAAGTTCCTTACCCACTTTTTTCGCTTGAGAAATTCACTACACTAGGATGTGAGTAATCATCAAATTGGGATTGGATTTCGGATTGGGGTTGAGAATTACTTTCTCTAGACGTTGTGTGTTCATTCAATCCCTCTCTAAAATTGTTGAATTCAAGATTTCATAAAGAAGATTTATTTCTCAATTGATCTAGGCCAAATGCTTACCTTTCACCCAGCCACCCGAGGAGATCCATTCCCAAGTCTGGAAAGTCTGCAACCAATGGTGCCATGGCCATTCCTAATTTGCTTGTTCTCTTTTCTCCCAATTTCTTTCTCCAATTTTTATTTACCCCCATATAAATTTGGAGACTCCCTTAATATTGTAAAGTGGGTTAAGGGTGACCAAAAATGTTCAAATTATCTTGTTTTATCTATCCTAAATGAAATAAAAAAATATTGTAAATTGTTTGAATCTATTAGCTTTGATAAATTCTACAAGGAAAGGAACCAAAGATAAGATGCTCTCTCCAAAGTCGAGGTCCTGATGCCCTATGGGCAATGGCACTTTAAGGAAGAGAATGATCATTTTTCCTATGAATACCATCATCCTCCTTTTCATGATCTTCCTCAGCCTAAAATTCAAGGAAATGTCTAAAGTCTTAAATTGTTTTCGTTTAATTATGTGATTGCTTTAGATTCTAGCTTGGTTTTATTATGTTTGTAATATTTCAATAATTGTAGAAGTTTTTTACAAAGTTTCTTTTAAGGAGGGTTCACCGTGAATATGACGGTTGAGGCCTTATCTATCAGTGTGTATATTTGGATTGCAGTGGTGACATACATGTGTTTTGATAGCATATGGTGAAAGTTAGTGAAATCATACAAGACAGTTATGTTGAGATGTGATGGACGGGTTATGTCTTTTCAACTAGAACTTTTTAAGGCCCCAATGGGATATGTATGGAATACTTTCTTACAAGTTTCAATATTTTGACATCAAAGAAAAAAATAGATCACATCTTTAGCTCAAACCATGTTAGAAATGGGTGTCATTTAAACAATCAATTTGTAACTGGTGAAAAAAAAAAGATATCTATATATAAACCGGTAACATGTGTTGGCATTCTTGTAATATCTTTTCAGCACCAAGAAGCATAGTGGCATTCCCATCGTCTCCACAAGAATGTATTTTACTAGGGTTCTTATTCTTGTGTTCCCACTCAACCTCCTCCTGTAATACCAAAAACCTTATGAATAAATCACATGAATAAATAAATAACACATCTATAAAAATATCACCAATATATATTCATCTGGAAAACCTTATGAATAAATCACATAAATAAATAAAGAATACATCTCTAAAAATATCACCAATATATATTCATCTGGCATCTATCATGCATATGTAAGGATATACAACTTCATCCCATGAAGGTACATAGTGGAGTGATTGCACCCATTTGCACACAAATACACACTTTCACCCCACCACCCTCATAGAAATGCATGCCATGTTTACTAAAATGCCTACCCTCATGAGATAATATTCAACCCCACCCTCATGAGAAAATATTCACCCTTTAGTCTCATTGACCTACTTTTGTGGTCATTCATTGGACATTAATAAAATGATCTTATCTTATTTTATACATCCAAATATATCAGATTGTTGGCAGCATGAATCTCAATATTATTTTCACATCCATTATCATCATGTAAAAAACTACTCTAAAATAATCACAAGCCCATAATCATCTTAATCTTAAATATAAGAAGTATTAAATTCGTCAAGTAAACAATTCCCAGAATTTTCTTCTATCAATCCCAATATTTTGGCACCTAGAAGTATCAAGTTACAAAATCCATATCCACATGTAATTATTCTTGGGTCAAAAATGCGTAGTGGATAGTCACAATTCTGCATGAAATTACATCTATACAAAATGTTCCACTGTAACAATAGATACTGTGGAGTTGGCCTATGCAGCATTAGATATCAAGAGTAATACAAGGTCACTTCCAAATACAGTATCTTTCATTTCACCAAGAGTTCCAATTTCTTTCAAAAATCCAATTGCATGTGCCTTAACAAAGGACTTGGATCCTTTCCTCAAGCCAATCTAGATACAAATAAAACCCCAAGACAGATATATCTAATCATACCAAACTTACAAGGAAATATCACAAATACAAGATAAATTTCAATCAAAACAATATTGTAAATGAAAATCCAACATACTTACATTAAATTTACAAAATATTATATGACCCTATGATTGGGAAGAATCCTACCATATTTCCAACAATCACAAGTTCGGAAGAATCCTACCATATTTCCAACAATCACAAGTTCGTTGCATGAAATCATATTAAGTAAATTGAACCAATGAGGTCATAGTTCCAAATAATAAATGCATTTTCAAGTAGAAGTATTAAAGCTAACTTTCATCTAATCCTACTCCTTTTCTAGTTGATATTACAAATTTAGAACAACATATTCCTTTTCCAGTTTTAGATTAGGTGTTAATGTTATCTTTATTTAATTGTTGTTTTGTTTAGATTAGGCACTTGCATTAGGGAATTTCAAATTTTAACTAGGACACAATTCAAGGAAGAGTGCATGATTGTATGTGTGAAATTACGTCCTTGAGGCACTCTATTATAGGAATCCTTCTCATGCAATTGGAAATGGCTTAGTAGGATGCAAATGATTAAGTAATGAGATAAGGTAAGACAATGTAATTGTATTAATATCTAACAAATGTTCACGAAATTAGGTCAGTGGGACTAACCGGTACACAAGTGTAAATACAATGTGGGAGTAAAACATAAACTCCTAGATCAATACTGAAAGCTAGAAGCAAACATAAGTCAAAATGTAGGTTATAAAGAAGGTGTAGTGCAAGTTGGATGTGAAGTTATAGGTAGGATACACATCATGCTTTATCAGGTGACCATTATAAGAAATCCCATTCCACAAGCTCATCGTTTTCTTTGCAGGATCCCAACAAATGGCCATCCTATTTCTTCCACCACTACATCAACACCTATACAACCTAGATATTTCATGGCTCGATACACTACGTCAACTTGAGCATTAAACATGTCGATATGGATGAGGCTAGTGTTTGTGTCAAAAACGTTGGGTTGGGCTTGAAAAGTGCATAGGCCAAGGTTTAAATTGTAGGTCATTCTTTAAAGCAATGTAGGGGTATCGGTTGATCACTAAATGGACCCCTATTTTATGTAGGAAGTCCAATAGGGATTTGATGTCAAAAGTCTCATTGAAATGACCAGTAATGGTGTGATAAATGAAAAAAGTATGGCCATAGAATGAGCATGTAGAGGCCTTAATTTGATGTTCATGTGAAAACCTAACAAATTCAATGGGTAGGTTCTTCAATGTAGGTAGAGCTAGGAAATCAAAGCCCCATCCCTAGTGAATATAACCTCCTTCCCCACCAGGATCTCAATGATATCAATGGCATGAACAAAAGTACTAATGTTGTTCTTAATCTGAATATATGCTATAGTTAGCTGGTCTAGAGATGGGATTTGGTCATTACCAATGAATACAACTAACCCAGTTCTTGTGTTAGCAAAGGAATGATGAATTACATTATCTTCTCCATTCAGTTTCAACTTTGAAATAGTTATACTTTAACTAGCTTTGTTACTACAAATAGAGGAAGATTGTCTATAGTTTTAGACAATGAGTTGAGCTGATGAATGATCCACCCAACTCCTTCCTCTACCTCCACTTTCTACAACAATAGAAAAAATATATATAAACTTGGCGTGAAACAAATGATATAAAGAGAGAGATTGTATATAGTTTGTTCATAGTCAGAGACTAGAGATGGTGAATGCTACACCAAACTCCTTCTACCTCCACTTTCTACCAAAATTCACATTAGAAAAAAAAGTATGAACTTGAAGTGAAACTAATGATGTAAACAACCCCATCCATCCCTTGTGTGGGTGGTCTCTATTTGATTTACTGGTCATTCAAAGAGACCATAGCGTCATTGACGTGATCAGCCTTGCCCCAATTAGTTTGACTTCTCCCTAATACTAGAGGAGGAATGAAGAAAACCCCATAATTCCATATATTATCAAAAATGATCTCTGATATTATTCCCCACTTTCCCTATGTTGCTTATTCCTCCGTATTTGGATTCTTTACTTTCAACCACACACCATAACAAACAAAAAGGGTACCAGATCTGATATTTATAAATAATAAATATACCCATATCATAAATAATATATGAAGTTATTTTTCTGGTTATCAGAATGAAACTCACAACCATGACAATACCATTGACGAAATCCACATTGACAACTAACTAGAGGAAGAATTCTGAAACATATCTATCATAATGACCAAAAAACCCATCGAAAATGCAATGATATGAATAGCTACTCATACAATTTCACCAACCCACATCAAAGTCAATTATGCAAATTTTTCCAGTAGAATAAACATGTGATGAATACCTATCATGGTCAAATCAATAACCTGTATCCAATATTGAAAATAATGTCAACTCAATAGTACGAATAGTTATTTATAAAAATTAAGCCCACATTAGACCCAATGTTGGAAATCTTGTCAACTGAGCCATATGAATACCAGAATTCATAATCACACGATTACCTTTCATAATCATATAAGTAACCAATATTTAAATTCATGTCAATAATATGAGTATGAATACCTGCACGCACAATTTCATAAACACAATGTTGTAAATCTTGTCAGCAACAAAACCAGGTGATCAATAGTCCTCCAAAATCTCAAGGGATATTTGTCCCTTGAAGAAAAGAATGCAAGACAGAACAAAATCGGCACACCTGCAGCTGAAAATTCCAGATTTTTTCTTATGCATTACTGTTGTTGAAGGCCCCATTGCCGATGGAACAGATCCCACTTCTCTGAAGCTTCTTCATGCAGTTGTGAAACTCATCCACCCATCGATGCCTTTCGCTCTGTCAACCATTTCACTATCATAAAACTACTTATATTTGTCAATGTTTCCCCTCTCAAATTTTCTTTTTTAGGATTCTAATGCTCAACTAAATATCGAAGCTTTGACCAGTTACCTGGTCTAAAAATTCCTGATGCTCTGCCTTCGTAATATCAGGCATGGTTATGCCTCTTCTTCGAGCAAGGGCATCAAAAAGATCCACTGCAAACTCCTTGGAATCCATTTCTGCAGTAAAATATGGCACCGCTCAATACCATTTTTGTCTATTGGGGACAAAATCTGCAGATCATCAATAACAAAAATAAGAAATAGATTCCATACCAATACATACCCCAAAATCTGAATGTGAGAGTAGACCATTAACAGCAAGGCCATCAAATCTCTTAAAAAATGCATGTTCGTCAGCCTGTTTAGTCCATTAAATACATGTTTTGCTGCTGATAATGTCTTATCCACCCTTGGGGATGGGTCTTTATTGAAGACATGGATTCAATTTTCTTGAGATTGTGTGAAACTTGTCTTATTTTTGCATTGATGACTGAGGAATCGAATGAAACTTTCTTCTCCAATCTTCTAAGGACATATATGGATCCTAGCTACCACATTACCTTCATTTTTTATACTGTTGATATCAACATAATCATTACTAATATCCAATGTGATTTCTGACAAGTCCCGATCTTCCCTGAGAAATTATGCAAACCTTGTACTCTTCTTTAGCCCTAGTTTTCTTGACAAAGAGCCAGTCATGGCACCACCCAAATGGCCACTAAACCCAATAACCAGATCCATGATTCTGTCATGTGATTCTCCCAATCCTCCCATTTCATAATCATCCCTATGACTATACATTATGCAAACAAAACTTTATTACTCCACTCCCAAATATTGTAAACAACATCTAACCCATCTGAAAATCAGCTATGTAAGCAACATTTTTGAAAATCAGCTTTGTAAGCAGCATGTGCTTCCTTGTTCCTAAGAACTTCCACACCATCCTCATTGGTCTCTTTTCAAATCATCCACATTTCATTCTTTTCAACGCATTCTTCGATCCTCTGCAGGAAATGGCTTACTAGGTACACACAAAACAACCCACCTGGACTGGAGAATAGTTGTTTAAGTGCTTGTACTTAAAGTATATTCAATTCTTCCTCCACTACCCAAATCCCATCTTTTACACATTGTCATTATGAAACCATTTTTGTTTAAGTTTTGTCTTCTTACATTATCATCATACACTTCATCTCCATTGTCCATATATATCCACCATGAATTTCTTCACTTGTCCATTAAAGTCCATTAGATGAGCCCTCTGAAATCATTGTCAGATTTGAAATTGCAAGGAGAAAATGTATAAATGAATTGGGGTTGTTTATCCAAAGAGACTTTGATGCTTCTCTCCATTAGCTTCTCGATGTATTGCATTAAACAATGTGTGCAAATCAGTCCATTCAAAATGAAGTTTTTCTAAAACACTAGGCATGTAGCTTGGAATTTTGTTAGTGGAATACACTTTTGCATGGAGAAATTACTTCGTTGGATATCTGATCAATTCCTTGTGTTGGCAGGTTTTACAAAATAGAAATAAGGAAATATGTTGAAACAAGGGATACCCGGTCCAGAAAAAGATCACTTTTTTGGACATATATAACGTCAAATGCGAGGCATGGTCCATTTTGGAAGAATTAAAACCCCTTGAGAGCGGATTCTAGTGCAACTTCTAATCTGATGAATACCTGGTTACATGGGATTTAATAATAAAAAAAGAACATATAAAATCCTATTAATGTACAGTATGAAAGACGAAATGCAAGAAATTACCTCATGTTCATATCAACATCGGTCTTTTTGCATAGAAATTTAATTAAACATTGACAAATTCCCTTGATGGAAGTCAGGGAAAATATGACCTTTGTCTCCCTTCGACATTAGTGTTGAGGACACAAATAATGTGTTAGAAGTCTTCATTGGCAATCAAGAGAGCAACACAATTACAATAAAAATAGTAGAAATATTCAAAGAGTTTTCAGTATAAACCCTAATAATATTTATAAGATTGATTGCATAACCCTTTCAACCTCCACAGAAAAACCCAGAAAGGAATAAAAAAGTCAACACAAATTGAAACTTCGGAATATTAAAGGGATTCCTATCATTTTCATTGAACGTTGTATCCTCCACAGTCACCAGTAACGCCAAGCACTGCCAGAACCGCTAGGGCTTTAGAATAATGAATGACAATCGTGAGATAATACAAAGAGTTGCCAAAGGCTCGATTGAATCAAATTGGGCAATAGTAAATGTGGCTCTTTAAAATTTTGAAAAATTTGTTATATGATGTTGCTGAATTAAATGTGAAACTTTTAATAATTTTATAATACACATTATGAAAGAAAGAAAAATTTATTGATTTTGAAATATGCATTAAGATTGGTATTTTATGATTCTTTTTTGGAAAAATGAAGCAGGTTAATGGTTGAGGATCTAAAGGAATTTGGGAAGAAAAAAAATATGCTTATTGCAATCTTACGCTTCATTTCATACACTAAACACAACAACTGATGTAGCTTTGGAAGGAGTTTTGGGGAGCGCCCCTTAGAACTAACATAAAATAAACCAGTTCCTAGTCTTCATGGTCTCATAAAAAAATGGGTGTGTTCTTGCATGGCTTCAGTTTGTGCTTAACTTGTTTGATGCACCAAAATGTATGGTTTAATGATGCCTTTGGGTAGCATGCCTCCCCTCAATGCTTGGCAAAAGAAGGGTATAAGTAACCTAGGAGCTTGGGTAAGAAAGGTAAAAGCCTCTTTAAGTAACAATATATGAATAAGTAAATGTCAAAAGTAGTATAAGGTAATAAATTGAAGTGTAAAAGGCGCGAAGAGAAGCTAAAAATCAAAATAAAACTAAGCATAATAAAAGAAGGTATTCCCAGCCCATCGGTAGGTGATGTATACCCTGAACAGAGCTTACAATGTATTTCGATGAAGAATCCCCATAAGGCATGGCCATAACCATGTAGGGAATTAATTATTTAAGTTAGTAGGATAACATTATGTTTTTTTGTTATAATGAGACTTGTATGGTTTTAGGGCCAAGCCTCTTAGCTAATCTGGGGTAAGAGGAGATGAGATTTATAGTTATAAAACAATTCCAAAACATTATACATAGGCATATTTTGTTGTTATTATTCATATAATATAGACCACACAAAAGGAGGAGAAGAAAGTCAAGAAAGAAAACATAACAGCCCTATAAATTGAATATGGTATACACTTGGAATATTACATATCTGCATTAAAAAATGGAGCAAAGGATTTACAATGCCACCAAAAATTAATTAAATATATGTTTTTTTCTAAACATTTAATTGCTCGTTACTGCTATAATGTCAAAAAATAAAGACATCGACAATGGATTACAATGAATAGCCACCAACATGATTGAATTACTATAATATAAATAAATACCTTGTTATGCATCAAGAGTAACCATTAATAGGCATGTCTAGGAGGCTCATTAAGAATATAGGGGTTTTCAATTTTTTATGCATCAAATTTAATTACCCATTTTTTGTGATGGTAAGTGGAATACATAAGAACTTATCATTGCTATAGTCACTGATATTATTGTATGCATTCATCATCATAACTATGATCATTCTCATCATCATCATTTTCATTTTCATCCACATCATCATCAGCACCAACACCATCATTGTCATCATCATCACCATTTAAAAAAATCGTAAACGAACTTGGTCATGTCCCACTTAGTAATGACCTTAACAATAGATGATGATGATAATGATATTAATATGTGTAACTATGAATATTTTTATCCATGGATGTGGTTACTTTGATTATATATTGGATATGTATATGTTAGGGTAGGTTCTAACACTTAATATATATCATGCTTGTATGTTTCGTTGTTGTTGAGAATGAAATGTAGGTGCAAGTGTGATTGAAAGCTCAACGAGGATCTTCTACGAATGTCCGGAATAAGGTACGCTTCTCATCCCTTAGTGTTAGACTTGTTTATCTCTTTAGCATATTGGAAGTGGATTTATTTCTGGTGTCATACTATTTGTTGTGGTCCACCCCAAGCCATAGCAAGTTTTCTTTGTAACAAGATGTACATGATAATCCAAAAAAATCAATGATTTCATACATTTGAAGCACATTGTTGTTGAGATGGCTCCTCTTGTGATGCAATTATGTCCATTTCCTTGACCATCTCCTTGTACACTTTTTTGGACATCGCTACTGGCACATTTCGCATATCACCTCGTTCATCCTTTGGGATTTTCATAATCTTCCTAAGAATGTAAAATGACATTAAAGTATTTTTCTGTTGATATGAAAAATAAATATAACATAATTAAATTTATTAAAGGAATTCTTTGTACTCGTAGGTACATTTTCTAGATAAACATGTTTAGGAATATTACTTCTTGAACTATTATTTTTTGTTGTTGTATGTTTTTGTTATTATAAGTCTAACAAGTCTCATTGACCATTGCTCTGGAAACGCCTCTGGTAATTTACACATGCCTTTATTCTTGGAATCATTTGATTGATTTATGTATTGTAAGTGAAAAGTATATCTATGTGTTCTTTCCACTATATTCCTTGTAGTTTTATTCAACCACGCCAATTACAATATTTCATAGTATATATATGTTGCTTAAACTCGCTTTATTCTTATAAAATGGTTTCCAAATTATATTGGAAGTTAGATTGTAATATGGCTCTCAAAAATATTTTAGTACTATAGAGACGTATATTGATTATTGAGTTGGCTCAAATGTAGGGAGAAAATGTTATAGTATCAAATGGCCAATTCTTAAGATTCCAACTCATTTAATCTTGTTTAAAGTTCGACAAGTTCCCCCTTTCCATCTCCATTAAGTTCATGTTTTATTTATATATTGACTATTTATTTAAATTTATGTTACTTATCCATGTGAATATGCATATCGATTTATTCTGTGTTGCGGGATTATGATTCAGGTTCGAGTTCACATGCACAAGATATTCCACTCGTTTAAAAACGTCGTAAACTCTTATCAGGAGCAACATAACGCAAGTAGTTCATAGATGAAAATGGGCCGTTGATTTACCCTGCTAATTGCAGCATTTCATCTTCAAGCCGTAATTTTGGGTCATCGACGGTAATTCGTCATGAGCTGGATCTCTTTTATGACACCCCAATAGTTTGTGGTTGTTCAAAATGTCAAGGGTTGAAGGAGAACCCTCGGTGTGACACACTTACCCATTACACCAATGATAGATTACATAATGTTGATGGTCTAATACCCCCTATTGCAGTAACAAATCCAATATGTTATGTACAAAATACACACAGGAACACTTCCCTATGCTCATTTTTTTTAATTTGAAAGCCAAAACAACTATGTCTTGTCCTAAATTGAAGAACCCCTCTGCTTCTGTTCATTAAACTAAAAGTTCTAGTGATACAAAGTATGACATGAATGCCACCCAACAAATCTCTACTAGAAGATCCAAAACGTTGCATGAGATGAGAGCAAATATGTCCAAGTACACACCAAGGTCCGTCCAATTGTTGGAGGGTAGTGATGATTTCTCCCTTCCTGTGAATTCACAAAGTAAATATCAAACTTCTTACATTTGCGCTTTGTATGGTGCTTGGTCGTCTTCTCTACCTATGCCTGATGTTGGAATCAAATTCTCATTTGTAGTAATCATTTTATGATTTCCAAGTCTAAATTGTTTATTCTTTCACATGTACTTGTTCCTCCCAAACAATTAGTAGCACTTATGCCATTTTGCGGTGAATATTGTTAAATACAGGCATATCATTTCCATGAATTACGTATGTGCATGAATGGTAATGTTTCTAGAAACTTTAACATGAAGAACATGTTATGTATAGATGTTCATCCACGCACTCATGGGAACATTGCAGGGTTCATAAATAGTGTTAGGTGTTCTTTATTTTCTACAAATTGTTCATTTGAGGAACATTTCAATGATCGAGAGTTCTTTATGAAAAGGCAAGCATCCAAATTTGTTGTTGTACATGTAATACGCAATTTGTCTCCTAGTGACGAGTTGTTAATAAACTATAATTTTCATATACCACCAATCACTCGTCAAAGACAACTTGCATTGGGATTACGCTTAAACGCCCCCTTGGGGTGTAAGATAAAAAAACATTGATTAATTGTATTTGTTATTTTTCAATGGGATTTAGGTTAATGTATTGCTCAATTTGAAATTTTGTTTTATAAATTGTTTATTTTATTGCCAAAATAGGGGAATTTCCCTAAACTCCTCATGTGAGTCATCATGCACTCAAGGATGTTTGATCTCATCGTTAATATATGTGTAGTTGTCACACCAAAATATCACACACGTACTCATGAATCGCACTAGTTATACTTCTAGCTCGGATACAACGCTCTTCTTTGATCAATTATATTTGTTAATTTTTAATGGAATTCATGTTAATGTATTGCTCAATTTCAATTTTTTAAATTTTATGTGGGATTGATGTTAATTTATTGCTCAATCTTAAAGATTGTTTTATAAATTGTTTGCAGATGAACATTTTCTATTGGAAATGATTCTCGTGCTTCTGTAATAATTATTTTGTATAATGCTCGATCAAACCAATTTCAGTGTGCTTACTAACATCATGTATGTAATGTTCAATATTTTTGAAATCGAGATTTTGATGATGAGCGACATGTCTACCGTCTTCTGTTACACCCCAGTACAATGTCAAATAAAGAGAAGGATGGAAAAAGAGTGCAACTTGGAGAGGAAGCATACCAAGCATGGTTAAACCAACCACTTATTCAATTTCCACTACGTCTAGACTCACCAATTAGGAATTCCTACAATAATAGTAATTCTTCACATGTTGGCACTGGAGGCAATGAAGTAGAGGTTTGTATGGATGAGTTATTATGACAAACTAGTGCCATGGATGCAATGTTGTTACATACATTCAAGGACAGTGAGGTAGTGGATGACACTCATATCACCAAAACCTTCTTCAAAATCCTTAAATCAGCTTCCAACACTGATCCAGTGGATTATTCATCTTCAAAAATTGCATTGATCCAATATGGTACAAGGTTTATTAATCTATGGTTTTAACTCATATGCTAAACATTGTATTCATAGCCGCGCAGCTTATCGCATGTCGCGCAGTTTATTGCATGCCGCACAGTTGTAGCATGGTGCGCACTTATTGCATGGGCCGCGCAGCGCAGTTGCGCATGAGTCGCGCAGTTTGCGCACCGTCAAGTTAAAAAATGAATGGTTCGTGGAGAAGTCCCCATATGCTGCGACATTTGTGAAGTTAGTGGTGGCATCAAACGAGTACGTTACATGTGGCATAGCCCAGTTGCATGCATATGTGCGTGGCGGTCATTGCAACGTGTTGTGAGTCAGCACATGTGCGTGGAGTTGGTTGCAACGTTTTGGGAATATGGAACATCGTGGTAACATAACGCTTGGGCAGTGATTTGGCAGGATTGCATGGTTCAGTATAGCATATGGTTGTAACGATAATCAAGAAAATAATAGTTGTACCTGACAAATCAAACCCGTTACTTATCCTCTCTCTAAACGCTTAAATAGAGGATGTTGGCCACCGTTCAAGGAGACAGAGTAGAGAGGGAACAGACAGAGTGGAGAGACGCAGGTTGTTTTAGAGCGCAGAGCATCGTTTCTCTGTTCTGAGAAGCTTAGAGAGATTTTGCTGCGAAGTGTCCAAACGCTGGGCTGTAGAAGTCGAGATTCTCTGTTATATTTTAGCTTTCTTTGTCTTTGAATGCTAATGGTAATTTCTAGAAGAGAGGTCTTAAAGACTTTGTACAGTATTCTGTTTACAGTTGCTGAAGTTGATTTCAGAACCATTTTGTACCATTCTTAAGAGATTAATTGGATCGGTACCCATTGGAGAGGGACCCGGAGACGTAGCCCAGTGGAGGGGGTGAACTCTGTTATCAACTTCTGTTTGTGACTCTCTAATTCTGTGTTTCTGCTCTATATCTGTTCATCAGTGTTGTTTTTTTTTCATTCATGTTCTGAGCATTTGATTTCTATTAATGATGTTCCATTAATTAACCTGTTGAACGCATTCTTTTACAACAAACTTTTAATGCACTCAAGTTGAGATCTGACGGATCATATTATGGTATCAGAGCTGGTTGACTGCTTGTGCAAGTTTGTGAATGCTTACTAGGTTCAGGTTAAAGCGTGGTGAAGGAGAATTAATCGAAGGAGACCCTGAGATTGGCTCCAGGAGAACATTCTCAAGAACCATGTCTTCTCCACGAGGGGAAGAAGAAGGACATACAGAATGGGAAAAACCTGTTATTTCAGAAACTGAGTTTCTGGAGGCTTTTATGAGCATGGAAGCCATGATGAAAATTCTACTCGATGAGCGAGTAGAAAGGAAGAAGAAAAAATAAGGATCTTCATCCAAAGATGAAGAAGCGAAGAAGGAAGAAAAGGGTAAAGAAGAAGGAGGCGATGGTGATCCTCCTGACACTAATCAAACTTCCTCTTCTTATCATACTTCTCATTCAAATAATGCAAGTCCTAATATGCCTTATTTCAAATTAGATGTGAAATTTGAATTACCAATTTATAATGGAGATTTAGATGCTGAAAAGTTAGACAATTGGATCAAGCAGCTTGAAGTATATTACAGGGTGCAGGGCATTACCGATGACCCTTCCAGAATTCAATTGGCCACTTTTAGAATGAGTGGAATGGCTCTTACTTGGTGGGAGAGCAAGATTCAGCAAGATCTTCAAAAGAATGGTAAAATTATTTCAGTTTGGAATGAATTCATTGAAGTATTAAGGAAGCAATTTTATCCTTTAGGTCATATGTAGCAATTAATAATGAGCTGGCAAACTTTTCGACAAGCTAAAGGACAAAGCATTCAGGAATATACTCATGAATTTAGGAAGAGGGCTATTGCATTGAATGTTGCATTAGATACCCAGGAAACTCTTCTTAAGTACATTGGTGGCATGCATTCTTATTTGCGACATACTTTGTTGATGTTTAACCCCAGTACCTTGGATGATGTATGTGTTCAAGCTACACATTTAGAAGCTAGGGGGAAGCATGCTAATGATACTTTTGTGAAGAAATCCTATAAATTTGACAGCAAATCGAAAGGACAAAAGAAGACGGCTACCGTTAAGAAAGAGGGTGAAAAGCCTACATGTTTGCATTGTCAGAAGGGACATGATGTCTCTAAATGTTGGAAACTTCATCCGGAGTTAAGGCCAAAGAAGTACGGAGGGAACAAAGATAAAGACAAAGCAAAAGCTACTGCAGCAGTTATTCAGGACTTAGGATCCAACTCAGATGATGAAACAAAGGTTATCGCTGTCGGAATCCAGGGTAAGGGTAAAAGTATCTCACTTCCCATTGATGCAAAATCAAGTTCTAGTGCAAGTACAAATCTACCATCTACTTCTAAGCAAAATGATAAAAATAGAAGTGCACTGTTTCATGTTCGTGTCATTACAAATCACACAAAGATTGATACATTGTTTGATAATGGTTCATAAGTAAATCTGATATCAGAAGAAGTGGTTAAGAATTTGCATTTAGTTACTATGCCTCATGAAAAACCCTATCCTCTAGGTTGGGTTACTAATGATACACGATTGCAAGTTACAAAAAAATGTGGATTGAAGTTTGTAATTACTGAAAAGTTCATAGATGAGGTAGAACTAGATGTAGTACCACTTGACATTTGTGGAATTGTGCTTGGTAGTCCATATTTGTATGACCGGAAAGCAGTCTTTTATAGAGAGCAGAATAAGTATCATCTTTTTAAAGATGATGTAGATTATATTGTACGAGCACATAAGATAAAAACCAATCTAGCAATAGTATCTGCAGGACAAATGAAGAGGTTGGTAAATGCTAGTAATAATTTTGTGTTAATGATGGTTAAGGTGAAAAATGATGATATCTCTAAATCTTTTGAAGGGTGTGATCCTAAGCGTAAATATGAACTGATTGAAATCATTTTTGAGTATGATGATTTGTTTCAAGATCCGAAGGGGTTACCACCAAAGAGGGAGATTCAGCATGAGATACATTTGCAGCAGGATGTGCCACTCTTGAACATAGCTATGTACCGGATGTCTGTGATGCAGAATGAGAAAATCAAGAAGCAGGCTCAGGAGCTGATTGAGAAGGGGGTCATCCGGCCAAGCACTTCTCCTTGTGGCTCTCCTATAGTCTTGGTTCCAAAGAAGGATGGGTCTTGGAGGATGTGTATCGACTATAGGGCCCTTAACAAAATCACCATTAAAAACAGGTATCCTCTTCCTCGCATTGATGATAAGCTTGATCAGTTGAAACATGCAACTTACTTTACAAAATTAGATCTGCGTAGTGGGTATCATCAAATCCGTGTTGCTGAAAATGATGCTTGGAAAACAACTTTTAAAACAAAACAAGGTTTGTATGAATGGCTTGTGATGCCTTTCGGGCTCTGTAACGCACCTGCTACTTTCATGCGGGTCATGAATGATGTCTTTCATTCATTCATTGATGATTTTGTAATTGTATATCTGGATGATATCCTTGTGTTTAGTAAAACATAGGAAGAGCATATTGTACATGTGAAGAAAGTTTTAGATGTACTGAAGAAGGAGAAACTTTATATAAAGATGTCCAAATGTGAGTTTGCTAAAACTTCTTTAGTATATCTGGGCCATATTATTGGTGGAGGCCGCCTACGAGTGAACCCATCCAAGGTTGTTGTCATTGTAAACTGTAACACCGTTACTGAAGTCAGAAGTTTTCTGGGTGCGGTTCAGTATTGGAGGAAATTCATTTCTGGGTTTTCTTCCATTGTTGCTCCATTACATGCATTGACAAGCATTAAAGAAATTTTCCAGTGGGGAGGCAAGCATCAGAGAGCCTTCGACACTTTAAAGGAAAAGATTAGCACCGCACCAGTTCTGACATTGCCAGATTTGCAGCAGCCGTTTGAGATCGAAACCGATGCGAGCGGGTTTACCATGGGAGCAGTTCTGATGCAAGGGAGGAAGCCAGTCTGTTACCATTCAGAAACATTCTCTACTGTAGTAAGTAACTATCCAACCTATGACAAAGAGTTGTATGTTTTAGTACAGAGTGTGAAGAAGTGGAAACATTATATCATGGGAAAAGAAACAGTCATACATACTGATCATTAGCCACTTCAATATTTACAATCTCAAACTAAAATACAACAAAGTAGGCATTTAAGATGGATGGGGTTCTTACAACAGTTTCATCTCGTAATTAAGTACAAAAAGGGAATTCATAATAAGGTAGCAGACATGTTATCAAGGCCTCCTACAAATGCTTCAATCATTCTTCAAAACAGTTCATTAACACATGAAAGTTATATTGAACAGTATGCAGAAGATAAAGATTTTAAGAAAGTATATGCATCACTAACACATGGTAAACAGGAAGAGAACTATTATGTGCATAATCAACTCTTGTATCATCTTGGTAAACTTTGTATTCCAGAGAAAGAGAGAGTACATGTGATTTGAGAAGCACATAGTTCATTGATTGCAGGACATTTTGGTGTAAGTAAAACACTGCCATTATTGCAGAATCATTGTTATTGGCCTCAGATGCAAGAAACTGTAGTGAAATATATACGAGGTTGTGTTATGTGTGCAACAAGTAAGCCTAGCAATAGGAAATTGGGTTTGTACACACCTCTTCCAGTTTCTTCTCGTCCTTGGGAAAGCATTTCTATGGACTTTGTAGGGGGGCTACCTATGTCTAGAAAAGGGCATGATTACCTATCTGTTGTTGTGGATAGGTTCAGCAAAATGTGTATCTTAATGCCATGTAACAAACATATCACTGCTGAACAAATAGCTCATCTATTCTTTTAGAATGTTTGGGTACATTTTGGGCTACCCATGTCTATTATATCTAATCGAGATTCTCGGTTCTTGGGAGAATTATGGTCAACTTTATGGGAGCTTATGGATACTAAACTTAAGAAAAGTACAACTTTTCATCCACAGACCGATGGGAAAACAGAGGTAGTAAACAGAACAGTGGTTCAGTTGCTCAGAGGATATTGTAGTAAACATCCTAAACTTTGGGATGAGCAGTTACAGTATATACAGCATGCTTACAATCATGCAGTTCATTCTTCCACGAAAAAATCTCCTTTTGAAACTTGTTTTGGTTATCTGCCAAAAACACCGATGGATTTCTCTTTTGGAAAAGATGCAGTGGATGGACATCATGATGCAAATAAAGCTTTAAAGTTCATTCAGAGAATCCAAGCGGTGCAGCAAGCAGTTCAGGAACAGTTGGAGAAGAGTCAGGCAAAGTACAAATCTAGGCATGACAAGCATCAAGTTGATCATCAATTTCAGGTTGGCGACAGAGTTTGGTTGCATATCACCAAAGAAAGAATGAAAGGTGAAGGTAAAAAGCTTAAGCCTATCCGGTATGGTCCTTTTGAGATCTTGGAAAAGATCGGTACTAATGCTTTTCGCTTGAATTTACCTCCATACATGCAAATTTATTCAGTTATCAATGTTGAGAATCTTAAACTGTATGAGCCTCCTATGATCATGGATGAGGAAACTAACATGCATATTCCTTCAGTTGATGATTTGGCACCTGAATACATGAAAGAGTTGCAGGATGATGTTATTCTTGATAAAAATGTAAGGACTTCACGAAGGGGGAATGCTAAGTACCTTTGAGTGGGGCTGAAAGGAATGCATCCTAGCAAAGCAAGATGGATGGAGGTTGGAAAAGTGAGGGAGTTGTACCCTCACTTACTTGCCGAATGATTCAAGCTTTTGGTGGTCCAAAATCTCTCCAATGGGGAGGAATGATCCGATGGATTATTCATCTTCAAAAATTACACTGATCCAATATGGTACAAGGTTTATTAATCTATGGTTTTAACTCATATGCTAAACATTGTATGCACAGCCGCACAGTTGTAGCATGGTGCGCACTTATCGCATGGGCCACGCAGCACAGTTGCGCATGAGCCGCGTAGTTTGCGCACCGTCAAGTTAAAAAACGAATGGTTCGTGGCGAAGTCCCCATATGCTGCGACATTTGTGAAGTTAGTGGTGGCATCAAATGGGTACGTTACATGTGGCATAGCCCATTTGCATGCATATGTGCGTGGTGGTCATTGCAACATGTTGTGAGTCAGCACATGTGCGTGGAGTTGGTTGCAACGTTTCGGGAATATGGAATGTCGTGGTAACATAATGCTTGGGCAGCGATTTGGCAGGATTGCATGGTTCAGTATAGCATATGGTTGTAACGATAATCAAGAAAATAACAGCTGTAGCGAACGAATCAAACCCATTACTTATCCTCTCGCTAAACGCTTAAATAGAGGATGCTGGCCACCGTTCAGGGAGACAGAGTAGAGAGGGAACAGACAGAGTGGAGAGACGCAGGTTGTTTTAGAGCACAAAGCATCGTTTCTCTGTTCTTAGAAGCTTAGAGAGCTTTTGCTGCGAAGTGTCCAAATGCTGGGCTGTAGAAGTTGACATTCTCTGTTATATTTTAGCTTTCTTTGTCTTTGAATGTTAATGGTAATTTCCAGAAGAGAGGTCTTAAAGACTTTGTACAGTATTCTGTTTACAGTTGCTGAAGTTGATTTCAGAACCATTTTGTACCATTCTTAAGAGATTAATTGGATCGATACCCATTGGAGAGGGACCCGGAGACGTAGCCCAGTGGAGGGGGTGAACTCCGTTATCAACTTCTGTTTGTGACTCTCTGATTCTGTGTTTCTGCTCTATATCTGTTCATCAGTGTTGTTTTTTTTTCATTCCTGTTCTGAGCATTTGGTTTCAATTAATGTTGTTCCATTAGTTAACCTGTTGAACGCATTCTTTTACAACAAACTTTTAATGCACTCAAGTTGAGATCCGACGGATCAAACACCCCTCTTTGACATGTCTTGTCAAAGTCTACATAGTTGGGGATAATAATGGTACTATACAACTTGGAAGCAATGTATGGCATGTCAGAGGTGTGTTTCTCGACACTTTTGAGGTAACTGACCATCAAATACCTTATATCTTGAGGAATATTGTCACACAATCAACATTGAAAATGGTAGATTTTATGGAGGTTAAATGATTGTGTACAATTATATTGCCCACTAACTGCAGGTTATTCAAACATAAGGTAACTTCGAGTGATAATGTCTTGTCTAATAGCTGTGAATACGCAAAGAAATGTTGGAAATGTTGGGTGTTGATTACATATCATATCATATGTGTCCCATTGATTGTATTCTATATAGAGGTGAATATGAAAATGAAGACATATGTCCAAAATGTGGGCATGAAAAGTACCAAGAATAAAAAACAAGGCTAAAGCACATGGTCCTCCTCATAATATATTGAGGCACATGACTAAAATCCCAAGGATTCAAAGTCTCTTTCATTGCAAAGAATTAGTTATGTTGTGGGGATGGCATGCCTCGCACTGAAGTGAGCAAGGAGTTATGAGAATCCCAACATATTCAATATCCATGAAGCATACAAAGGAGACATGGCCCAAAAAATTCAAGGAGGAAGTATGGAGCCTTCGATTGAGCATAGTTGTTGATGGCGTTAACCCATTTTCCCTCCCAAACACCACCTATATTGGTTGTCCTTTAATAGTGATCAATAACAATACCCCCATTGTTTTCCATGAAGAATTAGCATCTTATGTTTTCTCTCGTAGTCCGTGGTAGAATACAAGTGAAGAATATGGATGTTTACCTACAACCATCGATTGATGAATTAAAGGAATTACAGGAAGGTATATAGGTATATTATGTTCAAAACCTATCCCATCAAAGAGGAGTTTTAGGTTGCATGGCATATGTGCATACACCACACATGATTATCCGGGGTCAGGATTTTGCTCATGTAAATATGTTGTTTGATTTGTTTATATTCAAAGCAATATTTATTGGCATATTTAATTCGGTGCGACTATCTTAATCTTCAACACTAACATGCTCTGTATACCATACATCGCATATCTTGTAACGAAAGGTTATCATGTATGTAAATGTTGTGGACATCTGTGAAGGCTAGGTGGTCCAAAGACCTACAAAAGCCACTATACGACTACTCTAGGGTATTCCTCCTTAGAAAATCACCCTTATAGAAGAGTAGCATTCACTTTCAATGATAAACCAGAGAGAACCAAAATGTCTGGAATAATGACACCGACTGACTGGCTTAAGGCATATGACAAAGAGAAGGAGAAGGAAATTGCAGATATGTTTCATTCAAATGGGGAACCTATGTTAGATGATCCTGAATTCTTTGACACTTATGTTGAGAAAATGCCCAAAGCGATGAAAAGGAAATCGATATGTTGAGAAGATTCCCAAATGGATGAAAAGGAAATATGCCAATGTATGTCCCAACAATTGGGTTGCGGACCAAGTCAGAGAGAAATATGGTGCATCCGGTCATTACTCGCCTGAAGAGGAGGATCTGCTAAACATTGGGATTAGGTGCAGCAACTTGGTAATAATCTCTTTTTGTACATTTCTAAATTTATCATGCAACTTTGAACTATAACATCTATGTTTAAAATATTAATGGTTGGGTTATTAGACATATGACACCATCACTTGTTAATGTTTTTTACAGGTGCATTCATTCCCATCTATGTGGGGTTATGGACATCATTTTCACACCAAGGATACTAATGATGGACGTCTTACACAAGAATGTGGAGTGGAATTAAAGTTTGACCAATATAGTCGTGTTAGCCACCATGATCGAAACCTCATAGGAGGTATGTTGGGTTATGTAGGAAAGATACTAGATATCATTCAAGTGGACTTCCCATATTTCCAATTTGTTATTTTCAGGTGCAGGTGGTGGGAGACATTTGACGGGAATAATGTAAAGGAAGATCATGATAGTGGGTTGATATGTATCAACTCTAAAAGGATGTGGGATGAAAGTAAGGAGCCTTACGTTTTCCCAAAACATTGCAACCAAGTGTTATTTTACCTGGATGTGTTGGATAAGGATTGGTGGTTCGTATTAAGACACGACCCTAGATCTAAACATGTTTTTGAGAACAACAGTGCTATCATGCCAACCAAGGAAAACAATGAGGGTGATGGAAACCAAGAGTGATATGTACATGTTTTATTTCATCATTTATAGATTGAGATATCATTTTGTTATTGTTATCTTTGATTGTCTAATTTATTTTTATTTTTCATGTTATGACAGTGGAAATGGAAAGTTGATTATTGGATGTAGTGTTTAAACAATTTGAGTTGGTTAACAACCAATCTAATGTGAAATATGTTTCATGTCTATCAAGTAATTTGTGATTGTATGGAATGATTGTATGTCACTCTCCATAGTTAGAGACGATATTTCTTGTTTTCCAGTTAGTTCATTGTAGTGTGGTTTTTATCATTTAACTTATTGTATCATTACAACTAGATCAAAATCAACCAATTAGAGTGCAAATTACCATTGTTGTTAATCATATTGTTTGTTGTAATTTCAACTACTCTCATTTGAATAACATGGTTTATTTAATGAATATATTATACTTAGACACTTATATTTTATATTTTAGATACTTAGACATGTATATATCGTTAAGGAAGAAAAAAACTTATGGCAATAATGCAAGATTATATCCTTTAAAATTATGATATAATAAATTTAAAATAACAAACACTATTTTTTTAAATCCTATATTTGGAATTTGCATATTCATTTTTTTCAATGTGATTCACAGCCCGAGATCTTGCTAAGCCAAGGGGCCCACCCAAAGTAACCTCACCTTGTTGGCATTACATCGATGCCTAACCCCGAAAGACACAGAGAATTGAACCCCTGACCTCGACCATATTACGTCTTGGTCCCAAAGGATCCAACTAACTCAGTTACCCTTTGGTACTTGGAATATGCATATTCATATCTATATGTATTTGAAGTTCCATTGTTGATGGATTTCCATAGCCTATTTAAAGATAATGTGAAAATGGAGATATTGGGAAACATTTTTACGAAACTGGAGAGAATATTTTTTTAATTAAATGAGAGATGAAAAGTGTGGAGTTTCACATTGTTAGTCAACGTTAACATCTTTAACATTTTACTCAATACCTTGATTAAAGTCTAGGTTTATAACTCATTTTAGTACTTTGATTCAAATTGGGCATTGAACACAACATCCCCTCATTGATTAGTAAAGTAAATACCAATATAGTGGATGAAAGAGACAACTATTATTTAGTTTCATGATATTTATGATAGGCATTTGTGTTGCTCATGTATACCACCTTTCAATTTCTTTATTAATTATTAATTATACTTAGCATTTGTGTTGCTTATGTATGCTAGCTTTCATTTCCTTTATTAATTTTGATCTTCTTGGGTTTTTCTATCATTCAAATCATTAATAATATCATATATTCCCCATTCTTGCTTTCGAATGCCACGATATGCAATGGATTTGTAATATACTTTTTTCTCCATCTAAAATTAATTACACCATTGCTAGGAATTTGGTTAATAACTATTATGAATCGTGTTAATCAATAAAATGTATGTGATGTCATATTTGCAATAATAAATGGATTCATAATAATATAGTTGAATATTACTCACAATTGGTTTGCTTTATAATACATTAACAAAGAAGTAATTTCCAGTATAATAAAAACATAAATAATACACTAAATCATATTCTATATTAATCCATCCTATTGAAATTGAAAATCTTATAAGTATTTTTTACTACATTCCATATATTGAAATTGAAAACCTTATAAGGATTTTTCACCTTCCATTTTATATATTTATATAATAATTAGCGCATGTATATATGGGAATATATTGGAGTAAGTTGATAGCCAAATTTTCTCAAAACATTGATTTTTTTAGAAGAAATTGTTAGCTCAACATTGTATTTATAAAAAATTGTTCGTTCATCCATTCATTGTTTATTCGTTTTACTAATGGCACTTGTTATTTCATCTCACTATTTTAAACACATGATCAACCAATCACAAGAAACTAATAAATATCTTAATTTATAATTTTAAGTATATATCATCATACCACCTAACAAACATAAACATAAACATCATCACACCATCATAAACATAACCATAAATGTTATGTTATCATCATTTTCACCACATAAACTTAAGCATTCCATCATCATGATCATTTTCACCATCTAACACACAAATAAGCATCATCTAACACCATACACATATATATCATCTAACAAAACATAAGCCGCATTATATTATATCATGCATAACCATCACACACATCGAACAACGTATATCAACTAACCTAACCTTACATACACATCAACATCAACATATAAATAAACGTCAACATAATTAAACATCAACATAAACATGCAAAATGTAATATATCTATAGATATGAACATATATAACATCAAAGTGATGATACAATATGCCAAATATAATATATCTCCAGTCCAATAACTGCTATGATGTATCTGATCCACCTTCGCTAGAGGAATCATCGATATCTCTCCGACCAGAGCCAGAGGCATCGTCGCCTCCACCAATGGATCCAGAGGCAGTATCAACATCTCTTCTAGCAGAGTTAGAGGCATCGAAACCTCGACCAATAGATCCAAAGGCATCAATACATTTGCTAGGGAAAAAATAAGTTTAAAGAGAAGCATGGATAGGTCCATTAAGCTTAATCGAATGACCCCCTCTGAGCATCTCTATAATAGAGCCGACTAGAGTAGAAAATGGTGGAGGGTTGGGCTGATCAATATTATCGATAAGTCGGTCAAGTATGAGTAGAGGAGATGATGAAGTATGATCGACAGGTTAGTCGAGTAAGAGTAGAGGAGATGATGAAGGAGCTGATCAAGGAGGAGGTGGATGAGATGTTGACGAAGTTGATGGAGGATGAGGTGGAGTAGTAGATGTCTAAGATGATGGAGGACTAAGAGGTAGAGTAGTATATGTTGAATCTAATGGAGGAGGTGGTGGAGTAGTAGATGTAGAAGCTAATGGAGGAGGAGTTGGAGGTGGAAGAGGATTCTGATGGTCATCCCTTGTAGAAATTAATCAAATGCATGCACTGATAACATGTTGCATCAACAAACTCATCTATGAGGAACAATCCTCCATATATCTGCAAGGTGAGGTTATCGAACAATGTTGTACACTCGTGCTTAACCCCTACTGTGCCAACAATGTTTCCAACATGTCTGCCACATCCTAGTGATACTTGTCTTGGGGCTTATGTGGATAGTGGCCAAGATGTCTTACGACCAACTATGGCTTGGCCTGATCGGGCTCCTCCATATCCTCGTACTCACAAGAAAGAGGAGGCATCAAAGAGAATAAAATGCAACTATAGTAATTTAAACATAACACTAATATTACCTCTCTCATCTAGTGGCTCCTCCTATGTGAAGAAGATGTTTGGGTACCCTCTCTGGTCCAAGCCCGCATATGGACATGGCACAATGTCTAATGCATGGTCCTCCTCACTGCCTAACATCTCAAACACATCTGATGTGATCCTAACTAGGAAGTCAAGCTTCCCCATCTTGGGCATCATCTGCCCCCACTTGTGCATACACACCCTATCATCGACCTATAATTTCTTGGTGGCCGGAAACCTCTCAAAAAATAGACAAAAAATCTCTAAACATAAAGGGAAGTTGGACCTCCCATCAATAAGTGCATGACATATATCCAAAGCATAACAAAATTGCTGCAAAATAACAGTTGACCAATTAATGCATCTAGGTCTCTACAATAAATAGTTAACATAATACAATAGAGGGAAAATAATGTGATGCCCATCACTAGTGGAGTGCGGTAGTGTTGTAACCAAAAGAGAGAGGCACCTAACCTCCTCTCGAGCAAATGGATAAATATTATCCTTCCCACTGCTCACCTGAAAAATACGAGGGATGGACGACCTCATCACTGATGTACTCTAAGAGTAAACTAATTGACTCTCTATTGCAACACTAGTTGGGAAATCAGGGAACTGGGGGAAATCCTTCCCTCTCCTGGACATCTTGGTGATAAAATAAACGTCCTCCTTAGTGGTTCGGAACCATTGATTAAGACCAACATGAAATGCCTACCTACAATGGTCCCAATGTCGGATGAACTGACACAACAATGTAGAGTTACCCTTGAGGGATGTAGCATCCTTGTGGAACTTTAGGAGGATGACAACCCTCAAGATCTCTCGATTCTGAACAGTAATGGGGTGAGGGTACAAATCCCTCTCCCTCACCCTAGCCCTCTAGTCTCGGACCATGCTATAGTCATACACTTGTAAACGCTCTTGCTGAGCAGCCTGTCGTTGGTCACATCTTTGTTTCACATATAACATGAATCATTGCCATAAATAGATATCTAACCGTGAAAATGTAATTCAATTAACATATTATTTAATAACATCAATAATAATATGTTTACTTAAAACAATAAATTTTACAAGCAGTGTGCCTAAATAACAAAAGTGCAACGTAGACGGTGCTTTTATTCAACAACTGCACCATGAACGGTGCGTTCATAGAATAATTGCACTGACGATGATGTTTTTCCATTAAACGTGCCCCAATAAACAAGGGGTTGTTGGAAGTTTTAAAATTATAAATAATTCATGCATGTGTGCTCGTTAAACATAAATGCACTGTAAATGGTGTGTCAATGTTAATTAACCGCACCATCCATTATTGTACGAGTTTTTCAATTTCATGCTATACCAGTGCGCCATATAAACTAAAACATATCGACCAACTTAGTGTTGAGACTGTAACCTAATGCACCATTTACATTTACTTAAATTTTTTAACCACATCGCTAGTACGTTGTGGACATGTACTTTCTCAGTAAATTGGGCATATGAACATCAATGTGTTTATGCTTAATGGGCGCACTATTACTGTATTTTAAGAGTTTTTTAAATTTCAGTAGTGCACTCACTAAAATACAACGCACCAAATGTATGGTTCGGTTCTTTTAAGAAATCACATTGAGAAACGTTTGAGTTTTATTTATTTATTTTGAAACAAGAAAACCAGCCCATTGTTGATTGGGATTGCACTATATACGGTGCTTAATGGTGCGTATAGTGCATCGTTAACGCCTATGGGTCGAATATTTATACTACATTGGTGCTTCTAATACATGTTAGTGCATCATGATGTCAGTGTCGACATTTTAAGGTACCACACTGATGTGTATTGGTGTCTATAGTGCCCCGTTACCGCCCATGGGTTGAAAATTTAAACTACATTGATGCCCTAGATACATGTTAGCGCATCGTGATTCAGTGCAAACCTTTTAAGGTACCACACCGATAAAGGCATGGCAATTTTTTCGAAAAGATTTGGTTTATGTTTGTAGTGTGGTATGATACCATAGTGCATTGATTCTAGGGATGTTAAATTGATGGACACACAAAAACGATACACCCTATAAATTTGCAGGGTGTACCGTGAACGGTGCGAGCTCACACCACGCAGGTTTTTAATTTTTTTTTATTAATGAGAGAAAAGGTAAATTTTAAATTTTAATTCGCCAAAAATTAAATTATGGACTAACAAAGAGTTTACCTGGACTTTTTTGGCGTTGGGGAGGCATTGTTGTGATGTAATTGAAATTTGAAAATTTTCCCACCATTTGGAAAATTTTAAACTATGGTCAACAACTAACAAATGTGAAAACATCGCCACGTGGAGAACATATGTCAGAGCATCTAAGCAGGGGATGTACAACACCTGTGTTGTAGGGCTCAAAAGAATTGTTGTGTTGTAAAAAATAATTTGTCATTCTGTATTTTTTTTTTATAAAACCATGTTATGATGCACCTTAAATTATAAGGCTTTGATGCAGTTAAGATGTTTTAACACTAAAGCGGTGCATTTAATATTATACCGCACCGGTGTGATTTGTATTATAAATATCACCGGTAATGGATATTAGAATATGAAAATAGTAATATGATATTATAAAAATTTGCCCTATTTTGGTGCTTTCATTGATGTAGCGCATATGTGTGTTTGTTTCACTTAAGCGCACTGCATTTTTATTCTTTATTAAATCCTAGAGTGGTGCGACAATAGTTATGGCCTCCTGGTGTGTGTCTTATCTAAACACACACACAGTTTTTATATACGTAACACACTCGATTCTATTTTTTTTCAAATTCATAATTTTCTTAACACGGTGCAACATGGTTTATGGATTCCTGATGCGTATGTGTTGGAAATTAACTCGTTTGTTCTGGTTAAAATAAGCACATAGAATAAAAACCTCATCTAAAAACTCCAATCACTCACCTCTGCTAGTGACCTCTACTATAAAGGGATATTTGGACTCTTTTGAGAGGAGCATTCGCTATAACCTCCGCTAAAGGGCATTCTCCTTGTAGTGAACATGGGAATCATAAAGAACATCTTCATATGAGTTTTTCATAACATCTTCATCTATAGCATCTTCACCTTGATTGTTAGCATCATAATCTAGATCCTCCTCCATTGCTTCCTCAACATTGTCATCCTGAAAAACATCATTTCCCTGGGTATCCTTGGAATCTTTCTTTGCTTCCACACTGCTAATAGCCTAATTTTATTGAATTCCCTCAATCCCATCTCCCACCTCTGTGATGGAGATAATTTGAACCGACTACAGAGCATAGATTCAATCAACATTTTTATCCTTTGATTTTTCATCATTCTTGGAGTTTTTCCCAATAATAAGATCTTCATGCTTAATTACAATCCTCAAAATTTCTTTCAAATGCTCATCATAAGCAGTAACAATCCCTTCAACACCAACAAGATGAACATCCATAATGGAATTAAATCTTGAAATTTGTTGAGAGGTACACCCAATTTTATCCAAAATCCAATCCAACACAAGAATATGAGCATTCAGTTGATGAACAATAGCTATCGGACCTTCCAATTGGTCCTTATCCACCTCATCTAATAATAAAAATCATGAATGTTGGCTTGATTTGCACTGACTCGATCAATACGTTCCTCAATTATGTTTTCAATGACCATTGTCATAGTGCCGCCATGAATCACTTCAATCCTACCAAAACTTGTACAGACTCGACCATAGAAAAGGTAACATAGAAAATTCAAATTGTAGCTAACTCCAGGATTAAAAAATTTCTCCAACCAACCATGATTTACCCTTGCAAGAGTAGAGATGCTAACAACCAATCCAGAAAGAAAAATAAACACTTCTTCACAATTACAATAAAAGTTCAGAGAAAACATGGATCTTCTCTCAACATAATCATAGAACAAAATCCCCATATAGATACAACCAATTGAATCCTCCGAAACCTCTATATCCCAGACCTGCCACACAAAGGAAAGAGTAGAGTCTCTACGATTTGGACAAAGAATAACATGAGAGTGAGAGCATGTTCTAGTAACAAGCACAAGACCAGAAAGCATATCTCCTCAGGCAAAGGAGAAGGCATTAAATTCCCAAAATTCCTCGCCACCATTACAAAAACAAAAATCTCCCAAAGTCTATTACCTCCAAAACTTTGAATATAGCAACAATGCCCAACATAGTTCACTAGGCAATGAATCTTCCTTGAACCCTAACTCTCTTCGATGCTAACAATATCATGTTGAATAATTAATATTTCCTTACCACCACATGTGAGAGCAATCTGACCAAGAGTACTAACCCAACACTCATCATTAATATTGCTTGATTGACCATCTGACATTCGAGGAGCATCGCAAAACCAAGATATCTATTGACCTCCACATGTCAACAAGTTGGAGCACACTCTTTACAATATGATGCTTGTTAAGTTTTATATGTTGTTATAGCTTAAGTCCTAGCTTCATGAGCATTTAACACATTTTCACAATAACAACATAAAGAGGATCTCTGAAAGAAACACAATCACAAGGTACAAATCAATTTATCCTAGGAAACCCAAAACGGAAAAACCCAACAAAACTTCCTTAATATAGATTACTAGAATGCAATGCCCAAAGAACAAGGTCTCATAAGAGAGAGAGAGAGAGACAAAACCCTAGCATAAGAGACAAAACACCAAATACATTTCTCCTCCTCCTTCTTTGTCCTTCCTCTTTCTCTCTCTTCGCAATACATGAGTGAGTGAGGCTATACAAATGAGGAAGGGCGCCTCCCTATTTATACTAATCACTTGATCGAACTTTTAACCTAACTGAGCCGACCTATCAAACTGACAGGGCCGACTTACCTAGGAAACCTCGAAATAATATTTATATTAATATTTCCTTGATACTATTGACCCGACTTACAACGAAGGATTTACCTCATTACTTTTACATGAAATTTTACATTAATGACATCTCCCGAAGGAGGAATAATAATAATAATGTAAAGTACAAGTAGAATATTCTTCGAAGTTACATTATTTCAACACTCCCCCTTAATAAAAATAATATTCTACTAACAACAACAAAAACTAGTGTGGCTCTACACAACATCATCAGAAGGAGGGAGGAGGAGGAGTCATCAACAACATCTTTTGGAACATTATCCGGTACATCTATAGATCATCGGAAGTTTTGAACAACATCATCATCATCTGTAGCATGGAGTTGGAGCATCATCATGTGCAGCATCATCATCTGTGGTATGGAACTGGAATGTCATCATATGCAATATGGGGTTGGAGCATCATCATTCATAACATGTACGAGTTGGAACTTCATCTTCATCATCTGCATCAACATAGAACTGATGGAACATCATCATCATCATCTTCGGTATAGGGCTGAAGTATCAACATCAACATAGAACTGATGGAACATCATCATCATCATCTTCGGTATAGGGTTGAAGTATAAACATCAACATCTTCAGTAGAAAAACTGATACATCAACAACAATGACAGCATGAGGCTGGCTCATCAGCATAAAGCTGGAATAACATCAACAACAACATGTGACAGATATAGGAACATCATCGTCAACAATTCAACGCTGGAGCAACATCATCTATGGCGACAAAATGAGTAAGGTGTATCAACAACCAACATGATCCTTACTTTCAGAATTACAGGATCATGGACAACACAAGTAATCCTTTCCTTTCAGAATACGGGATCATGGACAACACATCTGTGGTACTCAAACAATCCTTCCTTTCGGGATTATGAGATCAAGTCTTTACAGTGCCACCAATACTGATCACAACTGACACATACGTACACAGCACGATCCTTCCTTTTGGAAATACGGGATCAAGGCCAACATAGATGATCCTTCCTTTCAGAATTGTGGGGTCACCAACCAACATTTTAGATGATCCTTCCTTTCAGAATTACGGGATCAAGTCCACCAACCATCATCCTAAACAATCCTTCATTTCAAAGTTATGGGGATCAAGTCCATCGTCCAACATCTTAGATGACCCCTCCTTTCGGAATTAAGGGATTAGTCCATCAACTAACATATTAGACGATCCTTCTTTTTAGAATTAGGGGATCAAGTCTCAAGATCAACATTTAAGACGATCCTTCGAATTGCGGGATCAAGTCTAAGGATGAGCAATCCTAGATGAGCTACCTGTTATGATAAGGATACCATATTATCATCAATACTACTCCCCTTTTGAGGGAAGTCCTAACGGACAACACCTAACTTGTCTTGGAAGTGTTAATACTTCACACAATACAGAGGCTTAGTCAACACATCTGCAACCTACTCATTTGTGCTCACATATTGGAGCTTTATAGCTCCCTTCTGCGTCATGTCATGAATGTAGAAATACCATATTTCTATGTGCTTCGTCTTATATGGAACACAAGGTTCTTTGTCATCTTCATGCAGCTTTGGTTATCACATAGAATCATAGTGGCATCCATATCCAGATTGAATAGACCTGATAACAACTTCTGAAGCCATATGGCTTCACAACCAGTGGAACAAGATGCAATATATTATACTTCTGTAGTGCTGAGAACAACACTGGATTGCTTCCTGCTTAGCCATGAGATCATGGCTGGCCCTAGAATGAAACATCCACATGAAGTGCTTTTTCTATCTGAGACACTTAATCCTACCCAATCTGAATTTGTATAACCATACAGTCTGAAGTCACGATCTCTAGTATAACTGAGTCCATAGTCTACCATACCTTTCAGGTACCTCATCACATGCTTTGCAGCTACCAGATGAACATGTCTAGGCTCAACATGATACTGACTCAAGGTGTTCACAGCAAAGCATATATCTGGCTGTGTATTCGTCATATACATAGATGAACCAATAATCTGTCTGTATAGTGTCATATCCACTAACTCTGACGAAACATCAAGCAACAACTTCAAATTTGTATCGATGGGTGTGGCCATGGGTTTACATTCCAACATATCAAACCTTTTCAGGATTTATCCTGCATACTTCCCTTGGTTGAGGAATATTTCTTCTGGGCTATGGCATATTTAAAGACCTAGAAAATAATGCATCAAGCCAAGGTATTCCATCTCAAATTCTACAGCGAGCTTCTTCTTACACTCTAATATTTTCTTCTCATTACCTGTCAGGAATAAATAATCCACGTACAACAATAATATGATAGGCTCGTCATCCGTAACCTTGAAGTAAAGGTTAGGATCAACCTTACTTTTGGCAAAGATCAAGCTCCTCAGAAAACTATTGATTCTTCCATGTCAAGCTCTTGGAGATTGCTTCAAACTATACAGATCCTTCTTCTACTTACAGACATGTGTCTTTTTGTCTTTGACTTCAAATCCTTGTGGTTGTTCTATGTACACTTCTTCTTCAATAACACCATTTAGAAAGGTTGTTTTCACATCCATCTAGTGAAAATTCCTTTTTGTCTTGCCTGCAAGTGCCATGATGGTTCTAATAGAAGTGTACCTTGCTACAAGAGCAAATGTCTCTTCATAATCGATTCCTTATTTTTGAGAGAATCCACAGGACACAAATTTGGCTTTGTATTTCTTAATACTTCCATCGATTGTATGTTCTATCTTGTATATCCATTTCGAAGATACCACACTTTTGCCTTCTAGTTTGGGAACTATTTCCCACATATCATTCTTCATTATGGATTGGTATTCTTCCATCATGGCTTCCACCCATTCTCTCTTATGAAAAACTATTTCAAAACAAGTAGATTCTTTGTCTAAAGATCACACATCAAAGCCACATAACTAGAAAATAGATTTGGCTTCTTTCTCTGTCTCGAGGAGCCTTCTGGAGAACCATACCTTTTTGTTTCTTGAATAATCTCACGAGACCAAGCTGGATTTATCATGTGGGGTGGTTATTGGGGCTCCAACATATCATGTTCTTCCAAAATCTCATCATCAGTAGAATGTGCAACTTCTTTCATTGGTTCTGCAGCTTTGGGAGCTACAACTTATTCATATGTTTCTTCAAGTTGGCACTTTCTTGAGTTATTGAGAGATGCATCTTCATCAAAGGTTAAATCCATGCTAATTTCCATATGGTGGTAACTCGGTATATAAATTCTGGAGGCCTTGGGAGACCTCATAGTATCCAACAAATATTCTTTTCTTTCCAGAAGGATCCAACTTGGTTCTTTTCTCTTTTGGAATATGAACAAAAATTAGACAACCAAATATCTTGAGGTGACTTACTTATGGTTTCTTGCCTGTGAACATATCTTAAGGGATTTGAACCCAAGTGCACTATAGAATATTATATTGTTTTGGACATATACTATTGTCCTTATTGCTTCAACCCATAAGTGCATAGGAATATCTTGATCATGGATCAGAGTCTTCACTGCTTCCATAATGGTTCAGTTCTTCCTTTCAGCAACACAATTCTGTTGTGGATTATAGGGAGTGGTAAGTTACCTCTTAATCCCAGTATATTTGCAAAAGTTTCCAAATTCATTTGAAGTATACTATCCTCCATTATCTGACCTGAGTGTCTTGATCTTTCTTTCGGAAAGATTCTCTACTAAGGATTTGAATTCCTTGAACTTTCCAAACACTTCATCTTTTGTTTTAAAAAAGTAAACCCAAGTCTTACGAGAGTAATTATCAATGAATGTTACATAATATACATTATCAATGAATGTTACATAATATACATACCCACTTAAAGATGTTGAGCGCATTGGACCGCATAAATCTGAGTGAACAAGTTCCAATATTCCTTCTGTCTTGTTGTCGCTCTTCGGAAATGGATTCTTTATGTTCTTTCCTTTCGCACATCCTTTACATACTCCTTCATGATCAATCTTTAGATCTGGTAAACCTGTTGCTATCTTGCTCACATGTGGCAAGGCTTTGTAGTTTATGTGAGCAAGCCTTCTATGCCATAGTTCACATGGACTTATAGTATCATGAATCAAGGTTGCTTCTGAGTGACCTTTTAGTTTATATAGGAAAACGTTGTCCCAATGACAGATGCATCTTCTAGAGTTTTTCCTCTACGCCACATAAGAAATTCACCATCTATAAAGGAAACCCTGAATCCTTTATTATCTAAGGCTGAAATAGAAAGTAAGTTCCTCTTCAAGCCTGACACATATAACACATCCTTCATCTTCATCGAGGTTCCTGAATCAAGCTTGTATGTGGCTTCTCCTATTCTCTTGATGGGATATTGATAGTCATCTCCTAGTGAAACTTTATGATGAGATTCCTATTCTTCAAGACTGGAGAGAGTCTTCTTCTGACCTATCATGTGCTTTGAAGCACCACTATCAATTAGCCATGTGTCATTTCTAGGTGTGATGGACCCGGAGAGAGCAGAGAATAAAATATATTCTTCAATTTCTTCCTTTGCAAACTTTTTAGGAGGTTCTTCTTCTTCTTCTTCTTCAGATAAATGAGCATGATGTATTTTGTTATTCCTCCTCTTATATTCTTCTTTTATTGTTGGACAATTTCTGGTAATGTGTCTTATCTTATCACAATTGTAACATTGATAAGAGGAGAATTCTTTCAACTTGTAATCTCCCTTTGTATTCCTTTGAAACTTCTTAGGAGGATAAGACTCCTTACGACTTTCCTTCTTGAGGTGATGTTTTCATTTTCTTATTCTAGCATGAGTAGCTAGAGCATGGTCATCCTCTTGAAGTAGTGCTTCTCGGTTTGCTACTCTACCTTCCTCTTGAACACATTCTTCCCATAGGATTTCAAATTGTAAGTTTTCCCTCCTTCCACAAATTGTCTGAATGTAACAGTCCCATGGCCTAGTAATACCATTGAGAGTGGTCATTACTTATTCATCTTCATCAATCTTGTCTTCAATTTCTTCTAGTTGTTCTTTTAATTGAGAAACCCTTTTGAAATATTATTGGATAGATTCACCCTTGCTCATCTTTGTACTCTTGAGTTGGGCTCTCAAACTCATATTTTGGTTGATGTTTCTTCCTTCATACATTCTTGAAAAGGTACCAAACATCTCCTTAAGTGTGTCCTTGCAAGACACTTGAGGAATCAAGTGATCCTTGATAGAATATGCTATGATCCTCTTGGCTCTAATCATGTCCTTCTTGTACTTTTCCTTTGCTTCATCTTCTTCGGGATCCGACACAACTTCCTCGATAAGCTTTGCAAGATCATTCTCTTCTATAATGAATCAAATTCTGTATTTCCAAGCACATAAGTTTTGTATGCCTTACAACTTGTCATCAAGCTTAGTGCTTGGAGGCATCTTGTCCCCGAGAACAGAGAATGACAAAAAATTGAAATTTCTCAGAAATGAAAACTGAACTTACCAAAATATGTTCTTGACTGAGGCGATTATGCTGGAACATTCAATTTCTGAAGAATCCAAATTCTAACCCTTGGATTTCTAGTTTTTTTGTTCCAAGTCAAACTAAGGTTTAACTTTTTATAGGTTTTTCCAGCTGAAAAACTTCGATCCATGTGCCAAAATATGCACCTAGGAGGGGCACACTTCCCAATGTCACTTACACAAAAAAATGTCTCTTTAGTAGGAAAATCTAATTTTCTTATCCGAAAAGGGAGAGAGAGAGAGAGTTTTACCCAGTGAAAGTTGCTCTTTTCAGTCTAGCTTTGATACCATGTTAAGTTTTAAATGATGTTATAGATTAAGTACTAACTTCATGAGCATTCAATACACTACAACAAATGTTGGATTTAGCGTCGGATTTTAGTGTAATTTTTTTCCCAATTGTGGTGAAAAATTCGATGCTAAACCTAGCACTAATGTACAATTTCATAAAAAGCCATCTATTGCATTTTTTTGGTCTTTTTTAACATCCATTTTTGCAACCATTTTTTTGCATCTTTTTTACGCCCTTATTTGCGTCCAATTTTGCATCTTGAATTCCATCTTTTTGTGTCCTTTGTTACATCCTTGTTTGCACCCAATTTGACACTTAGTTTTGCATCCAATGTTGCATCTTATTCTGCTCCTAGTTGTTCATCGAGTCTTGCACCTTGTTTTGCATCAAATTATGTGTCCAATTCTGCATCTAAGATTGCATCAAATTTTGGGCCTAGTATTGTGTCTAGTTTTTGCATCTAGTTTTGCATCCAATTTTACTTATAATGTTACATCCCCTTTTGCATCTTGTTTTACCTCTTTTTTTGTATCCATGTTTGTGCCTAATGTTTCATCTCATTTTACATCGGATTTTGCATATAGTTTTGCACCTAGTGTTGCATCCTGATTGATGTCTTTTTTTGCATCTATGTTTGAGCCCAATGTTGCACCCAGTGTTGCATCTAGTGTTGTGCCTAAGATTGAGCCCGTGCTTGTATCTAATATTGCATCCAATTTTGTGTCTAATGTTACATCCCATCTTGCATCCAAAATTGTATCTCGTTTTATGTTTTTGTTTGCGCCAAGTGTTGCTCCCAGTTTTGCACCTGGTGTTACGCCTGGTTTTATGTCCAGCGATACACCATATTTTGTGCTCAAATTAATGTCCAATTTTACGTCTAGTTAGGAGTCCACTTTTGCATCTACTGTTGCGTCTAGTTTTGGGCCTAGTATTGCATCTAGTTTCGAGTCATTAATTATGTCTAGTGTTGAGCTTGTTTTTGTGTTTAGTGTGACATCCATTTTAGTGTCCACATTTGCATTTGATGTAACGTTCACTTTTGTGTTTGGTGTGACGTCCACTTTTACATCATGTTTTGGATTTAGTGTTGCGTCTAATTTTGCATCCATCTTGCATTTTGTTTTGAATCAACTGTTAACAAAGAATTTTAATTTCAATTATTAATAGTAAAATATATTATTTTTTATTGATTTTGCATCCATGTTATTAATTTCACTGAAATGTTGAAATATATCAAATTTCTCAAATATCATTAAAAATTCAAATTCATAGGATAACATTTCTGAAGAAGTTTAAGGAAAATTCTCAACATCCATCCAAAAGTAGCAAGATCACCATACATACTAATTCTTCAGTAAAAGAACATTGAAAATTTCCAATATAAATAAAGAAACAAGAAAATACTAATAATATCATCATCATCAGGGGAGGCAAGAGGGGAAGGGGTTCTCTTTGACCCCAATGAAGTTCAGGAATGGTTATATTCTTTGGGTCTCGGAGAAGATACAAACAACATAGTCGAAGCTTTAGCCCTCTGGCAAGGCCTCTTTCAAGCTCGCGCTCATGGCATCTCTGAAATCATTGTGATTGGGGACTCTAGGCTAATCAGCCAAGATCTGGTGATAAACTGTCTTCCTACTTAGATGAAGATACAACAAATAATTAAGAAAAATCAGAGACTTTCCAAAACCTTCTGCAAGATAGACTTTTTCCACGTTTTAAGAAACTTGAATGAAGTGGCAGATTTGGCGGAAAAGGCCACAACCCCTTTGAGAAAAGGACTTCTCAACCTAAATGGGATATTGGACCCCCTTTCTAGTCCAATAGGACCTCAAGCACGAAATTGAAGGGAATTCCATGCAGCCTAACTATGTGGCGATAGCCCTTAAAGGCTCCCCACATGTTGTCTTGTGGCATGCTGGTTCGTGGCATGCTAGCTCGTGGCATGCTGCATGCGAGCCTCTTTTCCAGGGCCTTCAGTACAAGTCATAAAGAATCGATGTCACCTAGAGGATCCTCGCGCCAGCTCGAATACAGAATGGATATGTACTAGCGTCCTTAGCCTTCCTCTCTCCCCCACGCGGATCGTGTGATGAACTCAACTCGAATTTTGTAAAAAATGGGCACAAAAGGTGATTTTAAAGGTTCTATTTCAGCAAACATTCTCCCCAAAACTGCGGATTGTTGCCTGGTTTGTTGGTCTCAGAAGGGTACATTATCTGTTGTTCTCTGATTTAGAATTTTTCTTGTTTCCCTCATGGCCTCCAGCTCAGAGTCGGTTGCTCCAGTTGACCCTCCCCCACCATTAGAGGATGAACTTTGTGATATTCGTAAGAAGATGAGGGCTCAAAAGCGCTACTTGTTGTAACTGGATGAAGAAGGAGGTCACTGCCTCGAACTTGTGGATAAATACATAATTTAAACTCGGGAGGACTTTGTTGATTCCCTCTCACAATCTGAACAGGAAATGTTGGCACTGTTGGCAGAATTGGAGTACATTTCAAAAGGTTGAAGATGCAGGTTTCAATGATGGCAATGGAGAGGTTCACCAGCCCAGTTTCACCTCCGGAGCCGACATCTCAGAACCGTGGCTGCAATGGACAGTAATTTCGGATCTTCTCTATCTCTAAGTTTCTTGAGTTTTTTAATAGCCTTGTTATTCTCTCTGCGTTGTATATCGGTCTCAGTAGCTCTCTTAGTCAATTAAAGTTCTCGTAGCTAGTTAAGTATATTTATGTGTCTTCTTGACTCTGTTTTCATACAGGAGACTTGGAATTTTTGTAGACTCTTTCACAGTGGTCATACCACTACTTTCCTAATATAATCTATAACCGTTATTGTTAAAAAAAAAATCATCATCATCTTTAATCAAATCAACTAAAATTCAAATGTCTAATTAACATATAAACCTTTCATGGATATCATTATAGTAAACTAAAAAAAG